>VWZW01003082.1:969048-1019648 GCA_013397115.1 Edolisoma coerulescens | reverse complement strand
CCGCAGAAAGCCCTGCCAGTGTGGCGGCCCCGGCCGCAGGCACAGGCAGCTGCCCCGGACAGGTAGCGGGGGGCAGCCCCGGGCTGGGGCCGGCAGAACGCTCTGAGGGAGACGTGCTGAGGGAGAAGAGCGTTTGTCTCTCGTTATTGCGTCTACAGTTGTGTGGTCGTGATAAATTCTAACAGCGAAGTAATGGGCGTTTGCTGCAAAACATGTCTAAAAGTAAGTAACGCATAAGGGGCGTGGTCAGAAGGACTGGGTATCTGATATAGAAGCTCATGGGCATACCTGCACTTCAGGCAACACCCGACTAACGTGATAGCTAAGTGGTACAGAGGATCCCTGAGATCAGGCGATTGGCAATACTGAGACGGGAAAAAAAAATCATTAGACCTTTAAACATGTAAGAAGAACAGGCAGACCTGTAATTACAGTAATTTGGTACCAGAAGGGTTATAAGCCTTTGTGCTTCAGCAATACTGCTTAGTAGGAGCTACGTGCTCTCTTTGGCGTCCAGGCAGTTTGGTGGATGTCTGTGTGTGGAGAGGAACGAGGAAGGGTATCCACAGAGGAAACTAAACAGAGAAAAAAATGGTACTTGGAACCAGTGTAATCACAGCTCATGGTCAATTATGATTGTGCTGATGGGCTGGACAAAGTTTGCTTGATTCACTCATATATCTACTCCTGATGTGGAAACACACTTTCTGGGCTAGATGTTATCAATTCGTGCTCAGGATAAAGCTATTTGTGATAAGGTTATTTTGCAACACGAGCACTGCGCTGTCTATTTCACAGCTTCCTACATCCCCCAGCGGGTCTACTAATTTTCAGAAATATTCCTACCTTGAATGATTAATACACTAGCATGAACAATATAACAAGTGAAGACATATGAGTGAAAGACAAGTAGAAGGAGAAAACTACTCAGTGACTTGGTAACTCCTACCAACTAAGGTATAAAATTGAAATTCTTCTTGCCTCACTGAATTCAGTATTTGAAAACTTCTGTGAATCCTGAAGAGAAACATGTCAGAGATCTGTGTGTCTAGGCAGAATCTGGTAAATCAGATCTACAGCCTACTGAGAGGAGTTTAGAAAAATTATGTTGTCTTGGCATTGACATGGAAGGAGAAGGATACATCTTCCTCCTTAAATAAGAGAAGAAAAAGCAACAAATCATTCAAGGAAGGTAAGGCTAAGGCTGAATCTAGACTTGCCTTTTTCTAGGCAGCAGCCACACCTTGTGTGTTTACATCCAACAAACCCAAAGACAGGTGCTTAGTCACCATGCAAGTGTTGACATGAAATGACCTCCCACTAAAACAAACTACAGGGTGTGCAAGTATGACTGACTAAAACTGATTGCAACAGTGAACCTGGTGTACGAATTAAGAGTTACAAAATGCAGCAAAAGACCTTATGGGAGGGTAAAACAGTATTTAAAAGAATGACTGTGTCTGAAATCAGTTTTCTCTCATAGTCAAAAGCCCCAAAATGCACATGTCCAAATAGCCTGGCTGGGATCACTTGTAGTATGACACAAGGTTCAAGGAATGACACCTGTCAAGTCCTCTACATCTTGTGGGTTCTCTGCAGTGGCATCAAAGCATCATCTTAGGACAGATTTTCTGTGCCTTGCTGAAGGCCTCTCTGAGCACAGGCCTTTTGGGCTCGATGTACACTTCATGTTTGTCAGCATTTACAAGTGCTCCTATTGATTATCACATAGGTATCACTTCTGTAACCATTTCCTCATTGATTCTACTCAAGAGGTCTTCAAACCAATCTTAATATTTCGTTTACAAATCGCTGTGCTGTTTTGACAGCTGGGAATGTCTTCACACTTCACTAAAACACTTTCCATCTAATTCTGTTCCAGGAAAAGCCTTCTAAGAACATAATGGCTATTCCTGAAAGCCTAGGCCCTTTAGATAACGGTCTTTCAGCTGATGAATCAAGTAGTGTATGTTAGTTTTTTCTTTTATTGTCTTCTTTTGTGAGATCAGGACCATTTGCATTTAAACACAAAGTAAATTAAGCTCTTTGCCTTTGTAAGGGTTAAATGTGCACAGCAAATTTCTGTTTTCACACTGAGTGCCTGGTCCTGTTGTCAGGAACACCAACAAACCCAGGAACCTGGACGCACGGCATTGCTTTCCAGCTGATGATACCCTGCTATTAATTGAGTCAGTGTAACTATTTCCAGGGACTGTTTTGTTAGAAGAGCAATCCAGCTCTTTCTCCACAGAGAATGATTTGACAACAGGGCATTTGTAGATTAACAGCAGTTCAGGAACATGACCGTGTGTAGCCACACAGAAATCTACCAGTCATCATCCAAGGCAGATTCAAAGAATAACAGAACTAACTACACATCTGAACTGCCAGTAAAATGCCAGCCAGGTTATTATTTTATGAAACACATTCTATATACTGCTTCCTTCACATGTTTCGTATCCAAAGCTGTCTAGAAATGGAAAATGAAGTTGTTTCAGTTGAACTACTGATAAAAGGAGTACTGCATCTTTTTCACTTATGTATGAAGTGAAACAAAAATCATTATCCATAATTCAGAGGCCAGTTTGTTACCACTGTAGAGTTTTTTTTTCATGTGCATAATCCATCTTCTAAGAAAATATTCTTTAGTTCTTCCAAAAAACCCACACTATAGAAATAAATTGTGTTAAACGCCAGAAACTACAGTGTCAGTCGCATTATCTTTGTTTAAGACTCTTTGAGGGCTTGCACTGGCAACTTGACAAAAACTGTGAATTGGATATGAGTTTGCACACTGGTTGTTTAAAAGTAACAATCCTTTCCAGAAAACTACTATTTGCTTAAATGTCTTTTATTTGCTTGAACAGAATTCCTGTTTGCCTCTGATCCTTGCCATTTAAGTGGTGTTTGTATTGGCTCAAATACCATCAAACAGGATTGTGCTGAGTTACACACACGAGTAGAAGACAGCCAGTTTCAAAGAAAGATGTGAAGACAACCGAAAGTGTTGTCACAAATCTACTCTGTGCTTGCACCTCAGCGCAGTAGCACAGTCCCAGGGCACACTCTGACATGTATTTGAACCGGGGCTGCAAAGACACTTCTTCCTTTCACTTCTCCCTGCTTCCTCAGCACTTCACATCCACTTCCATATTGTTGCCCATGGTGCTGCTCAGTAGCATTAGGACAGTAAACAAAACTTGTGTTCCTCATTGTCTTTCAGGCTAAATTTGGTTACAGTGTCAAACAGGGACTGGAAAAAAGGGAAGAGGGCAATTGGGTAGTGGGAGTACTGAAGTGCAGGCTTACATGAACATCAACCCACAAACAGAGCTAAGGTAGGATAACCACAATTAACAGATTAACAGTCACTGTCATCTCTCCTATCTTCAAACCTTTAATCCATATTATAGGGATCATATTACTCCTTTGGCTCATGTTTTGCTAAAGCAAATCATTTTGTCCTTGTAAACCATCCATGTAATAGAGCTTCATAGTAAATTGTGAGGATTTAATTACTAACAAGCTGAATTTCAGAATTCCTGCTCAAAGAGAATTTTCTTAGAATCTGAGAACAAGAAATTTTTAGCAAGAATGCTCAGACTTAACTAGTGGGACTTTTACTCAAGATTTACTTGGAGTTAGTATTCTGGGTTTGACCACTGAAGAATTTTGAAATTGGAGCTAGGTAATAAACGGAATTTTTAAAAATTAAAAAATAAAAGATGTCATGGGAAGATGAAAAGGGGAGATACAATTTTGTGTAGGATGAATATATGAGGAAAAGTGTTGAAAATATAATCCATGTTGTGATGAAAACTGAGTAGGTTGAACCCTCAGGGACAGTTTATGTCTTGCACAAGTTCCCGCAAAGTACAACAACTTCCCAGCACATTGCGAGAGTGGTAGAACCTGACACCTTTTGCTGTGCAGAGAAACTTAGGCCCTCTGAGGTAGAAAGCTGACAAGGTGGTTGTAATCTGCAGTCAAGGTCCTTTTTTCTGTGAAGAGAAGATTTGGAGAAAAAGTAGAATTTGGCATGCTTAAGAAGTCTTACAAGACTGAGGGTGGTTAGAGAGGGCACAGTGACACGAGTCAAGCAGCAGCATTTCAGGATTCTAGTCCACATGTAATGAAAAGGCAAGAGCCCACTGTTTAATGAGCAGTTTCATCCAGTGTCGCACCTGTTTGGTATCCCAGCTGGACAGGGTGTCAGGGAAGTCACAGAGAAATACAGGGCTTAGGAAATCTGCCAGCTCAGAGCTCCTTCTGAAGAGACACAACACTGCTGCTTCTGAATCCAATGGATTCCTGACAAAAGTGAATCCATCTCTTCAAACACAAGTGTGTCCAGAAGAACTGAAACTGGTGTCAGTAATTTAGTCATGTATTGAAGGGGATGTTGGTCTTTGCCTAGTCTCCATAAGGTTTCGCTCACTCATTTTCAGTGCTAAATTTTTCCAACACTGAAGGGTGGAAAAACATCTGACCCTGATCACATTTGCTGAGAGACTTCCCTTCAGCCTATAAGAAACAATCTGAGAGTTCCTCTTTAGTTGATGCATTAAAAAATGAGAGTTTACCTGAGTTTAAAGGATATGTAAAGATTTTTTTTTCATCATTTTATAATTATGTCTCTTTGGCTCTGAAATGTGTTTGCAAACCCACCAAAAGACGCATCTGTAAAGCAAATGTCGTCTTAGATGTGAAGGTGTAATGTCCATACACCACCCATTTATTTTCTATCCTTTAAATCCAGATTATCACATTAAAAACTAGATAGGAATAGGAAAACTGGCTACACTTAAAATAGGACAGACCCACATTTTACCAAAGTTTCTTGATTAACATTATAAACAAACAAAATGAATGAGATGAAAAAAATTAATTGTTAAGATCTGAGTTTTGACAGCCACTGAAAGTAAAAACAAACGCCTGATCTGCTGTTTTGCCGGTACCGTGTTCTAAAGTAAGAGATAGGCTACAAATGTACAGGCACTTGCTGTCCCATCCTTTGGGCAGATTAAGTTAAAAAGTATTGCTTGATGATTCCTGTAAGGACACAGTTCCCTTCTAGACTGAGGGACACAGGCAGCTGGGAACAGTTAATCATGGGGCAATGGCTGAATCAGCAGCATCATGAGTAGCATCGTGTGAGGCTCTATCAAACATGTCAGTGCAAAAATACAGTTACAGGGAAATTAATGCTGAAAGGGAATTTTGAAGGTCGTTGTTTTAATCCTCTGTTCAGATCATAGCTATGATCAAGTTTGGATCAGGACAATTATTTTTATAGTTCTGTTGGGCAAATAAGTGGCTATCAAGTGAAAATTCTAATAAAATTCCACCATTTCCTTTAACGCATTCCTGGTAACAACACTGAATAAAGGACGTTTTAAACAGGCAGCAGTGAACTGACCTGTCATGTTTTAACCTGAATAATGACATTTTAGAGACACTTGTGGACATATTAGAAAGGGGAAGCTTGCCAAAGGCTCTCTGGACACAGTATTTTGAGAAGATGGATTTAATGGAAATTTTTTTTTTTTTTTAATTAGTATGCTAAAGATAGCTTGAGATGTTGTAAATGTTGTTGCCATGCTACAAGGACAATAGAATAACACTCATAAGAGTTTCTTCATGGTATGGTGAAATTAATTTGGCTATCAGTGCTTGGCAGCTGGAAGTGAAGCTGCTCAGATTACAAGCCAAAGAAGCAGTAAAAAATGGGTACTGCTATCATGTGACATGAAAATAAATTCTCTGCTGAAAGCAAGAAATACGTGAGTGTTCCTGTAAAAGGTTATACCATTATGAAGCAATTTCAACTCTTCTACTTGGACCTCATTCTAACATAACTTGTGAAAATGGTTCTGCTGTGTTTGTGTGCTGCAAAGATGCATTGATTAGCTGCAGAAAACAGTTCTCTCAAAGCTGCTCTCTTACTCTGTTTTATTGGATATTTCTTCATTTTGGCAGTCTGCTAGACAGTACTGATGTTTTTCTGTTGTGTTTACACAAAATGATTGTTCTCGGATAACACAGAAAGACTAATAGTGTTTAAAATATGAGTTCTTTATAAATGTGTGTTTAAAATCTGGTTTTATATCCTTTACCATTGTCTTCTTCATATCTGTATAAACTTTTATAGAAGTTACTATTACATAATGACAACAACCTAGCAAATCTCCTAAATTTTAAATTGAGCCTAATGCTGTTCAAAACCTCAATCAGAGGACTAGAACATGGGTAAAGTTTGTGACTGGATCCGTGATTTGTCATGCCAAAGGGGGATCCATAGTAATTTGATCAATGGATATTCATCAGCAGTGTCTACCAAGAGTCTTAGCCATGTTTTCCGTACTGTGTTGTCTGTTTTTCATTCACTAACAGACCTCAGAATGTGCCAAAAACCAGCCCTGTGTATCAGGATATATTGCACATGGCAAACACTTTGCTGGGCCAACATGAGGTACAAGCAGCTAACCCCGAGGGGAGCCAGGGCAGCAGAGCTGCAGCGAGAGCTTCAGTGGCACCGTGGTCAGATACCACAGGGCTTGGTGAATAGTCACAAACTCAAAAGACAGGAAAACAACAATCATGAGAGAAAGAGGAGTCACACATTTGCTGTGTCAGAAGAGATATTAAAGAGATGCAGTTCAATACCATGGAGGATAAAATGCTTCCCATGCAGCTAGACATAACAAGACACCAAGCTATCGAGAAAAAAATAACAGATGCAATTAAAGCTGCCTTTCATACAGTACCAAATAATGGCAATTTTAGATTATGCTTGACTTTTAGTGATTTAAGCGCAGAACAGGGGACACAGCAGAAATACAAAGCTCTCAGTCAGTGGATAACCTATGGTTTAAGGATTACAAGGTAATTGCATCACATGAGGATTTCTATGATTGTGGAGCATCTGGAGTAAATGAAGGAAGAATGACACAGTGACCTTTGGAATAAAGTCTTCTAAATCTTAGAACACAGACTGGCATTGAGAAAGACAAAAGCTAATTATTATTTTTGTGGTTTGAATGTAAACTAAACTAATCCCCAATTAGAAAAAACAAAACAAAACAAAACAAAAAGAACATGTTTGAGTGCAATATGGCCAGCCCTGTTACACTGCAGCAGGGCGAGACAGACTGGAGATGAGGGAACTTTGACCTCTGTGTATCTTGATTTCTTTTGTTTTCCCTCATCGGCACGCTATGGTTTAAGTGAACTACTGAATTTCAGAACTAGTCTGTTCTCTGTTCCTCTGCCTGAAAGAAACATAAAATACCTGAATGAAGAGACGATGAGAAGAATGAAGGGATGATGAAAAGCGTGGGATGATTTCTGTACAGGGTACAGGAGGGTAAATAGGTGTATTCATGTGTGTAAGAGCTCTTCAGTCTGCAACTAAGAAATGACTGACAGATGTAGGGTTTAATCAAGGAAGGACTGTGGAAAGGATGAACATGGATGTGCTGTTCACTGTTTTTCAAACATATGAGCTATGGGGAGCCAGCTGGAGCCCACAGGAGACCAGCAAACAAACAAGGGAGGTGGTTCTTCACACAGTGTAGATCAAAGCTGCAGCACTAGAAGTTCATATGAGTTCAAGGATAGGCTTAGGAAGTCTACAGAATAAATGTCTACAAAGCTTTATTAAACACACAGAAACCATCCCTGATTCAGGAAACTCCTCAGTTGTAATTGGCTGAATGCCAGAGAATGTGTAGGACAAGTATAGACACACTGGCTTGTTCTTACATTCTTCTCTAAGCACCTGCTTGTGGCTGCTACCAGAGACAAGATACTGGGCTAAAAGTACTTTTTGATCTGACTCAACACTAGAACATAAGAAATAATTCTGCCTAAAACCAGGTCATATAATTAGGCTCAAGGGTCACATATAGGAAAAGTATGACATCAGATGATTTTACAGTCTATTAGCTTTACATTCTATTAAATTCCATAAATAATTTTTTTAACTAAGAAAATGGTGCTACCACTCTCTTCCAGTGAAAGCACTTGCTTTATTTAATGGAGAAGTTATCATTGTTAACCATCATTTCTAATATTATATAAAAGTTCTACAGAAACAATAGCTCCCATTGCAGAATGATAAAAAATTATCTGTGCCTGAAGTTTGCATATCTTACACTTTTTCCATACAATGTATTGTGTGTGTGTTTACTAAATAGCTGTTAGTGTAGCTCTGTGTAGCATCTCAGAATCAATCCTGACTACTTTTTGTTTCAGATTAAGAATGCTTGGACAGGACCATTCTGAAGAGCAGCGTGGCACAGGGTGCTCATTTCTCTGGCTATGCAGAACAGAATGTCAGGTATGCTAATTACTAAACGACTGAGCACACAGGCATTCCTAACACACGTGGTGGCTGCTACAGAGTAGGAGAAAGGTCTTTGTATTCCCCATAAAATCAGTACAGTCTTTCTAATTTCAGCACGATTAACCAGCCTCCTGACACAAGACTACAAAATCAAGACTTCATGTCACACTGGGACCCAAGCTTAAGGTGTGTGTAATAAAGGAATTAAATAAGTCTTCAAAGGTGCTCAAATCTGCTGAACGGAGTTGTTTCACAGCCCAAGAGATCACAGTGTGATCTGCTTTGCAAAGAGAACACACAAATGGAAACTACACTGAAGAATCAATTGTTAATATAATTACCAAACTTTCCAAACTTTGTTCCTTCAGAGGCATTGAAAATGAAATTTATTTATTAAAATTAATGTTATTTTTTTGTCGCAGAAGGAGCTGTCCTTACCGTATCAGTTAAAACAGAATGTAGCACTGGAAATGGATATGTACCAAAACAGAACTGAGAGAGCTAGAAATACAAGTATTTAGAAAATAATGTGATATATAAGAAAAAAAAGACATTGTGATTTTTCTCTATAAGTTTATTGAAATTTTAGTCACAATCACCTCACCTTCTTATGCAAAAGAATCAGTTTTGTGGAGACCCATGGCCTTGAACGCCGTACATCCCGTGCAGAGAAAGGCAACACCTCCGGGCCTGCAGGCCCAGCCAAAAACCAAGGGATGGTTTCCCAGTGCCACCCTGTGTTGCAAACACAGAAGTGCACGGACAGGCCCTTCCCCGTGGGCAGAGCAGCTGCCGCCTGGTGCTGCTGCTCCGGCGCTGCAGGGTATCTGTTGGTGCGTTTTTAATCACAGGTCTTTCACTGAGACATGCTCTGCTAAAAACTTTCTTTCATCACTGCTGAATAACAAAAAGAGACACTGATCATATCACAAAATAATATCTATGTGCAATCCTAGCAAACAAGGTAGAAATGGCAATAGATTTGGCTAAACTATATAAAAAAAAATCGAGTAATGTTTGGCAGCAAGTCGTCCAAGCAGTATTTGTCATCTGTAACGTATTGGTCAAAAGGAAGAGCAAGCAAACAGTGTATTTGATTTACCCAGTAGCAATTGTAGTGCCAGATATGCTTGTATTGTTAAGGATTTGGGCTAGCAACAGCTTGTGTACAAATAGCTACTTAGTGGTAGCTGATACAGAACAGGCCAGTCTTGCCCTCGATTGTAACAAATCGATATATTTACTGTTCAAAAGCTTGTACTGTAACAGGACACTAAAATTGTACATATTCATAATGTCAAGAAAAGGTCAGTCTGTTAGGGCAAGAAGGGTGCTGATGTGTAAGCACGTCTGATGCACATACAACAGGTGCCTTGGAAGCACTTCCCTGTCACAAGTCCTAAAGCAGTTTTCCCTGAACATAACAAACAGGAAATATTTTCTCTAGCCAGCCATATAAAACTATCATTATTTGCTGCTGAGCTGGGTGAGGAATACAGGTTTTTAATAACATTAGAATACTGATTAACAGCAATGCAGACAGAACAGAATATTTCAAGCTTTATAGTGCAAAGTACACAACTTTTATTATATTCTGGAACTGATCCCAAGTTCTTCCCTAAGTTATTTTCTCTCTGATAAAGCAGCACTGGGAGTGTTCTTATTTGTACTTGCTGCCCCATGGGCTGCTGTCACTAACACTGCAAAACCTTAGAAATGTCGGGCATGTCTTTTCCTACACTGCACTTCCCTTTGCAGTAATTAGAGAGCAGAGACATTATTAGCTACTGCACACCTCCATGGAATCCCACTGATATAGGAGCCTCTCCTGTAATCCAGAAAGCAATGTTTAGATCAGCTGTGAAGTAGCCCATAGTTCTCTGGTCAAGGAGAAGTGTGGCACTTCCACAATGTCCTCAGTAGCATATGGAATTGTGTTTGTTATAAGACATTTGTACAATCCTGCAAATACACCTTGATTCAATGGCTGAAGAACTGAGGGGTTCAGACTAATAACTTCTTCCCTTTGACATTAACAGACAAATGAGGTTATAACATCAATTTGCAGTGTGTCAGCAGATACCTGATACTTGATAATCATTATTCTGCAATCACTTACTAGACAATCATCCAGGGGATCCTTCTGAAGACAAAATGTAAAGAGGATTTTACAAGTCTTCTTGGTAGAGTTCTAGATACAAGTTCCACATTCTGGATTTGCCATGCATCAGCTACTCTGTAAATCCATACAGGGATGCTCTTACTGCGTGGAGGGATGGATGCACTTTGAGCAGAGGCTCTTAGCATTTTGAAATGAAACTCTGATTCTGAGAATAAATATGCAAAAGGTGGAAATATCAATTACAATTTACATTTAGGGGTGCAAACACAGCTGTTTGAAAATGCTCAGTGGTAGTGTAAATTACAGAGCATCCACCAGAGGGAAGCTCATGCATTCATTCAGAGTAAAGGAAATAATTTGAAGGTTGAGAAAAGCACACCTGATACTTAAGCTGAAGAAAATTCTGTTCAAAGTGTTTCATAGCAGTAGCACAGACTTTGTGAGCTTGGAAAATTTTCAGAAGTTATTTGCCAATCTAAAGGTAACAGACTTACAGAAAATTTCCTGTAGTGGTGACTGAGTTGTGGCACTACATATAATGTGCATGCACATAAAAACCATAAATTGGGGTTTTTTTAAACACAAAGATGCAGCCTAATTTCACTGCTGTGATGGAGTAGACCAGAACGTCTGTGGTCCCAAGTCTAAATGCATTCATACATTTAAGCCCACCCATGTGTGGTCACTAGAGTGAGTAAGATCCTGAATTGTTTAGCTGCTGTTGTGTTTAGCATGTTATTGACTACACTACATTGCTCCCCCTGTTAATGGAAATATTTGCTGAATTGCCCACGAGGTTTGTGTACTACTAATGTAAATGTGATAAATAACAGTCAGACACTTTTAGAGAATATTAAAGACAGCTTACAGTCTGAAGTTTTCGTAGTGATCCAGCAGTCACATAGAGCTGCTCAGAAACATGCTCCTGAGCTAATGTTAACTCTAATGTCTGAGATATTTAGTCTAATAGCCTGGCTTCAGAGTCTTACTCAAGGAAATCTTAGCAGTTCAACACTTCTCTGGGATGTTTTTGAAACAGAAGTTCCAGGCTGTGGCTGCAATTCAGATATTCATTTATTTTCTTGTTTAGATGAAAGATACAGCCAGAGGCAGAGGCTGTCTGGCAAGCAAGCTTCAACTGAAGTGGAGAAATGTGTTTCTGGAAAATGTAAGGCCGGATGCTCCAGAAGTTCAACCAGATCCATACACTACTGGATTAGAATTATACTCATACCAATGGTTCAGACAACTGCTCTTTTCCACCAAAAGTAAAGTTTTACAGGGGAAAATCCTACAGAGGTGTCACACAATGGTACAGGTGCTTTTAGGGATCCTTGGCAGAATGAGGACTGGCCACAAGGTTGTAGCTACAATTGGAGCTTTATTATGATGTAAAAAGTTACTCATTGTTACCTTATTGTTTTCTACAATTTCTAGCACTTAGTGTACCTTACTGCGATACAGGATTTTTAGCAATTATCTCAGCTTTCAGTTAAGCAGAATTTCTAGTAATTAGTGTAGCTTTCTTTACTATCTAGAGTCTTTGGTTATGTAGGCTTTTAGTCACCTGGGCCAAGTCAGGTCAAAGTCTTGATACTCCGTGTGTGACACAACAATCATAATCTAGATTGACTTTACTTAAAGAACCTGCCAATCTCTGTAGCATTGGGTGGTAAGAGGTACTGGACATCTCTCTTTGATTATCTTCTTCCCAATAAAAATCTGCAACTTAGTTCAGTCTAGATATGCCACTGTCAATAAATTAAAAATAGTCTATGAAGGTGCTTCTGGAGAAATAATGTGTGTAATGGTGATTTCATTAGAAGAAGAGATACTGCCCAGCACTTCCTCCCATTAGTTAATTTTCACAAGTGGTTTCCAGAAATTCCGTTCAGAATGCAAACTTGTTTCGGACTTTCCCCTACCCAGTACTCATTAAATGTAGTTAAAAACAAAAGGAACTAGAATCATGTATCAGATTAAATCCCAGTTAAAATCTTTATTACACAAATAGTATTTTGAAGATATAATACTTACTTCATTGGGGTTATTCTGGATTTGCTTTTGATCTCATTATACTCTTATGAGAGCAAAACCGGCTAAGCTGCTTTGGGGGTGCTGATGTTACAATCCTTTTTCCATGGTGAAAAATACTTTTTGACTTAATACTATGCACTGCGTTTGCCAGGTTTGTAAAATTAGGCAAATAATCTGTATCACGTTCTTAATTGTAAGAAAGCTATAAATAACTCCTTTGTTTCTGTGAATCTTTTTTTTGTGGTAAATACCCTTCCAGTTCCACTTCTTGAATATTTCTGTTGGCTCTGCTGTTGTAGTTCCTCCTTTAGCAGTTTAGAAATGAACTTCAAAAGACGTTTTGAGATCAGGATAACAAAATAGTTTCATACTCTTTGGCTAGACTCTGAAGAACTTAGAATTCATTTAGGATACTGCACTGACTACCAAGTTTCCTAGGAAAAGTCATAAAATCATAGCCCATTGCTGGCTCACCAGGACAATAATGTAATCATACATTTTCTCTCTGACATGGAGCATTTCCTCCTGTAACTCTACATCCAGACTGCATATTCTGATGGTTATTGTTTGGTAAAGAACTGCAATTTCCCAGAGAATTAGAAATACATCTCCCACCCACTTTATTGTACCAGTACAGTACAAATAGGACAAATGTTGATTTCCTTTATGCCAGAGTATTTCTAAAATATGATTGACTGTTTTCTGCTGAATTTAAAAAGATGACATGAAGGTAGTAAGCACAATTTTTTGTGCTTTAAAATTCGTGTCAAACATATAATGTACATTTGTAGTTTACCTGCCACCCCTCTTTTTTTGTTTTTATAAAATAAAGTGCAGAGTTATTCATAGGAACAAGAATAGAATAGCATAAAATACCATAGCATAAAAAGGGTTTCTTTCTCCTCACAGCTGTTGATTACATCAGTAAGATCACAACCATAGCAAGTTTCTTTAAATAAGGACACTGTAGAAAGACCAGCAACATGCTTTAACATTTGCTGAAGCACAATGGATGTATAACTAACAGCAGTCAGGTCCTGCACTGTATTTTTATTTTTGCTTTGTATGCAAAAATACCCATCCTCCTAAACAACAGGAACTGCCATATGTGGTCAGATGTCTGTAAGAGTGAGCATGAGGATGTGAGCTCGTAGTCTGTATTAGCCTTCAGAACATCAGTTAGAGGACAACTTTCGAGTAGTTCACCAACACCTTCAGAATAAAGCAGAGTGCAGAGCAACCAAGAACAGAAGAATTTCCAGAATGAGTCAAACTGAGGAAAGCAGTGTCAACTCAACGTGGAATACTGTGAGGTCGGTAGTCTGCATAATACTGAGCTTGTCATTTATTATTGGCACTCCTGGAAACTGCGTCGTCATCTGGACTGTTTGTACAAAAATGAAGCAATTATCTCTTTCAGTCCTGCTGATCTTGAACCTGGCCATTGCTGATGTCCTTGTACTGATCACTTTACCAATTTGGATTTACTCCTTTGCTGACTCATGGATTTTTGGAGTCATCTTCTGCAAAATGCTGGTTTTCATTATTTACTGCAGCATGTATGCCAGTATATTTCTGATTACAGCACTCAGCTTGGAGCGACTAATGGCTGTGTTTTACCCTTTCACAATTCAAACATACAGAAGAAAAGAAAAAATTTCTTTGATCTTGTTTCTCATATGGTTCCTGTCTATTGCTTTTGGCATTTCTGTCATTCCATTTCAAGAGACAGAAGAAGCGAACGGTCAACTTTTATGCACGTGTCGCAACTACTCTTCTAATAGACAGAAAGTGTCATATCTTCTGCTGGAGACCCTTGCAGGTTTTGTAATCCCTTTCTTTATTATTTGCACTTGTTATGTGTGTGTTGCAAGAAGAATAAGCAGAATGACTTACCAATCCAAGCGGCGATCGGAACGTCTCATTGCCAGCATTGTGGTGGCATTCATTCTGTGCTGGGTCCCTCACCATCTCTTTAACATCCTGGATATTATTTCAATTGAAATAGAACTCTCTAATGAGGAGATGTCTTTGGCACTGGAAGAAATTGTGGACAAAGGAGTGTACATCTCTGGAGCACTTGTATTCATCAGTAGCTGTATTAACCCTCTGCTTTATGCTTTTGCTGCACGAAGGTTTCAGAGCCATCTGAGGTTTGCCAAGATGTCAAAGCTGTTTGAACAGATCAGTCAGACTGTAACAGAGGAAGACAAGAAAAGAAGTCTGGTTGTAGCCAAACATGAAGATCCTTTGATAGGCACAGAAAATCTCTAACAAGGAGCTCAGTGAATAACCTGTGTCATTCCTTTGGCAGTCCTTTCTCCTCATACTCTCAGTTTCATTTATTGAGCAGTTCAGGGAAAGCTGGAGATAAATAAAGCTTTAGGGGTTTTTTTTTATTGTGTTTTATAACAATTGGCATTGACAACCTGGTTCATAAGGTGATATTTCCATCATGAAATGAGCACTATTTCACTGTTGCTGAGAACCTCAGCAAGGTGGCTAAAAGCTCAAATTGTAAGGAATACATCATTTTTACTTTCCATTAAAATTACTTCTGATTTCTAGAAAGTCTGTGTGCAGAAAACAGAAAAGAACTGCATATGGAAAAGAAAGACTTTGAAAGCTTAAAACTAAGTTTTTCTTCAGAAAAAAAAATTATTACATGTTCAAAAATCCTTATATAGTCTAAAGTTTTAGGAAATTAGATTCTTTATATGGGTAAGAATAGTTTTTAAGTGTACAAATGACACAAAACTCTTCTGGCTCAATGGAAAATCTAAAGCTGTTTTTATTCATTGCTTTATTTAGGTTTGAAAGTAATAAGGGTTGTTTACACAGTCAAGCTCATTTACTGCATTATCTTGGGGTAGTAGCTTTGAACAAGTCAAATGTGGAGTGTGACATCCCTCCAGAAGAAGCAGGAGGTATGAGAGCTGTGTTGTATGGCTCACATCACTGCAGACTGCATGCTGTATTTGATGTCAGACACCTTACATCCTTCAGTGACAATTAAACTATTGATGTATTAAATATATATACTTTGAGCATCCTCAAAGTTTTTGATTCAAAGAGGTTAAGCTTCCAAGATGTCTATTAAATTATGGAGGAATTGGATCAGGCTCAGGTGAGGAGGAAGGAGAGATCCGTGGTGTTATTTTTTATGTGTAAGAAAATTATGGTAGCAGTACAAAGTGTCTGATATCATAAGAACTTTGCCTTGCAAATAAAAGCAGTATCTTTTTCTTCTCTTATAGAATAGTGGACTTTGCCATAAGAAACCAGTAAGACTTGTATTTGCAAGGTCTTTAGTTTTGTGAATGTGTGGAAACTCACTGTGAAAAACTGCATGGCATCACGTGTTTGCTTTTGAAGTTTTATTTATTTCAGTTGTGCCTGACATTTTTTTATGCTTACTTTTGTTAATTTTTAAGTCAATAATTTGTAATAAGATCAAGATAACTACTGATTATGAAGCATATTGTAATTTCATATACCCTGTTCTGGACAGCTGCTAAATAGCTATGTTACTCATCTTTACAAAGAAGTTGCAAATACTAACTAGAAGTTAATTTTTGAAGTTTGATTGTGTCACAGTAAAGGATATTTGAGTTGTATTAATTTAGTTTGTAAAGTGAAATAAACATGGGGAAGTAAAATCCTTAGCTGTTAATGGAAGAATATTTCTCTAAACTTTGCATAGGTATTTGTTATTCCTGCTTGTTATCAAAAAGTATTTTTTTCTCTTGAATAGGAGAAAAGTTGACAGCACAGAGGGTTTTCCTTCAATAGGTCTCCTTCACTAAAATTAAAGAAAACTAGCAAGATCTTGTTTGCAGCGCATAGTAAGCCACAGATGAAACCCTTTAGACTTTACCCCATCTTTTACCTACCACTCTTTTTCACCCCTCTAATGGCTTTTAATTGCTATAGTACATGCATTACCTCACAAAAAAAGTAGCAACTTCAGCTATCTACTCATAAAAAAGTGAAGCTGTATTTCCCAATATGTTCTTGAGATAGCAATCACTCACTATTCAACAACAACACAGAACAGATGAGGAGATTTACTATCTCATGAGCACGTGAGCTCTGCAAATGAACTTCTAGACCACAAGGAGTCAAGCATTTCACAGCTCACAGGGTGGGAAAAGACGCAGACAAACTTTAGTACAAGCTAAGGTTTTCCTTTCTATCAGTCTGTGCATGAATTTTCTGCCTCAATATTAATTTTTCACATTTTTTCCACTTCTTTTTACTCACAACTGCAGTACTGAAGTCCTTGTAAAACATGAGGGCCATCAAGGAGTTAGAGCTGTCCCTCTTAGGTTCTTATTAATGGCCTCGGTTCTGTCTCCAGTAGACAGTCATCTCTTAAGAACTGTGTTTCTCTTGAAGGCTGTTTGAGAAGTAGTAGAAGATACTAAAACAGCAACCTTAACTAATTTCACTTTTATGTAGAGTAAATAGAGTTAATTCTTGCAAATGTTGGTATGCACAGTTAAAACCCTCAGTGATGTAATATTTTGTCAACACAACAGTCATGTAACTGGGACCATATGAATTAACCTAAAAGTAGAAGCTGATGCTGCTGTCTGCTGCTTCCTTGAGGAGGTGCACATCAGGCCCAGCAATGCAGCCAGATTTAGCACTTCATCAGCGCTAACGTGCTCTCACATCTATCTGTTGTTCAGGCTAGATCAAAATAGTGACTTGGAGGTGAGATCAATCTTCCTAGTAACGCTTGACACACTCAGAATCTCCTGAGAAAACTGAGGCTTCATGTCATTTGAGTTCCTCTTCTTTTTTCTTACTTCCTAATCTTTCCATCCTTGTTTATGAAGTCTGCTCCGTGGTTTCAGTGTTCAGCTATTTCTCATGAGACAGCAAGGCAGAAGGCTGAGCTAAGAGAGGGCCACTTCAGTCACCTGAGTCAAATCACCTCAGACTACACTGAAGCACAGGGAACATGATGTTGAGTCAATGCAACACTGCTTAGAACACTGAGTACTAGGAGGTGACCAGATAGTTTGAATTTCTCACATTTGTAAAAATTAATAATCTCCTAACATTTATCTCCTAACATTTCAGTATTTCCCAGCCTGAAACTTGCTGTGAACATTCCATGGGTTTACATAAGGATTTTTTCACATTTACTGTAGTAGGATCATGCTGCTTAAAGTGAATTCATGTTGTATTAAATGGACCGAAGGAAAGCCTGAGGAATTTTTAGTTCATACAGCCAATATATAAGAAGGAGAGAAAAGAACATAAAGGAAAAGCATCAGCCTTACACCATTTGTTGCCTGTTGACATCAAAATGTTTCTGTAAGCATCACGGTAAAAGAGTTATAACAGATACCTGGATTAAAACAATGGAGCTTTGGGAATGTTTTCAGGCAACTCATAATTTAAGGAGTAGCACAAGGGAAAGCAGAGATCCTTATTTGCAAGCAGAAAGAGGGTAACTGCATTATACTAAAGAAAAAAATCTTTTTAAACCACCAGAACATTTTTTAGGAAGAAGTAGAGCAAAAGTTACGAGACATTTTAAAAAAAGTTAAGGCTGCAGTTACGGAACTCTTAGGGTTACAATTAACAGGACTAAATGAAAGATTTGGCTGCAGTGCTTGGGTGAAAAGGGTAAAAGAACCTGGAAGCAAACAGATGGCACAGAAACAACATAGGAATGCAAATTCTTTCACATTCAAGCAAGAGCCTGATAAAGAATAAATATTTTAGAAGATGCAGAATTAGCAAATATTAACAGTGATGAAGGTTTTCTCTACAGGTTAGTGTACAGCTCTTGTATTCCTCCCTTTTCTGCATATATTGGGAAAAGAGACAACAAAGGAAAACTTATTGGCTTTTTTGAGTGGAAAAGCATGAGAAATAAGTTCGTCGAGATTATTAAGAATCATATGGACTTAGAACGAAACTGAGAAGTTCAGCCGTGAAAGCTCAGTATTAAAAGAGAACAGAGAGGGAAGTGAAAACTATTTAGTTGCAAGGAAGTTTGAGATTTTTGTGAATGCTTTCTTGTCAGATCAGTTAATCACCAAAACAGTTGTTTATTAGAAAGCTTCTCAGTGTGATCTCCATTGGTGGTCAATAGGTTAAAGAAAAAAAAAAATCCAATGAAACAGAGTTTAGGGAGACATAAGCCTGTCCTCTGAGAGGGTGAGTAACTTCTGCTGCTCCTGTTAGCATTAAGAGCTGGGTGTGACCAGGGCTATGATGAGGGACACCAGGATTTCAGAAACTTTACAACACTGTTTACAGTCCCAAGAAAGTTCTTGCACTGGTAGGTATGGAGATAAGAGAATCATATACTACTGGATTCCTTTGTGTCTTCTTTCCCCTTAAATCAAATATGCTAAAAAATCCTGTGGATGGTTCTTAGTAAGACTCAACATTTTAAAATAGATTGAAGTTGAAGAAATGTTCAGATTAGAAGAAAATTATTTTTATGGAATGTGTCAAGTCAGTGATTTAAATGATGGAATTAATGAAAACGATGCCATGAAGTCTTCAAATACAGGTTAAAGAGTCATAGCTCTTAAGTTAGGAATCCTGATTATGCATCTGCTAAACTGCAAAGTCCACTTATTCTTTATCTAATAGAAGTCAGCTATCAGAACTATATCTTGATTGCAAAAGCAGCTGGTCAGTCTTCAGTTTTGGCTGCACCTGTGTAGGTACTAACAGTGTGTGCAGCTAAATGCATCACTATTTGCACTGGCTATTTGCTAGAAAACAGTGTGAACTGCACTGAGACATCTACAAACAGTGTATTGTGATTGAAGTGAAGGGTATGTCCACATGGCTGTAAATTGGAGGATTAGAAGTTTATACTGCTCTTACTAGATCTTAAACTGAAAAATCAGACTTTTCATTTTTGCGTAGCAGACCTGTTCATGGTGTAGCACATTCCTTGAAAAATTAAGGGCTAAATATTTCCTTTTTGGAGAATTGTGAATTTGAAGCAGTATTTATGGCCTGTCAGTAACTTGGTAGTGTCACCATAAGAGCCACAGTAGGAAAATAGTTGTGTCAAGATCACTTCTAGTCATTGCATCACTGATGCTATGGGAATATATGGCAGTGTAAACAATTGGATACAGGTTGCAGATTCCATATCTTAACTCTACTACAGAATTTCAAAAGCTACTGTAATATTAACATTTACTGTGTAATTCCTGCTGGACTTGGTGAGTAGTATCAGAAACTTAGAAGTTATGGACACTTTTTTAAACATTGCAACTAATGAATTATGTTAGTACCTGTTAGATCTAAAAATACAGCCACAGACCTTCAGCTGTGCTGTAGAAGGGAACATTACGTAGTTAAAACTGAGAGAAGCATTTAGCAGGACAGGATTTTTACGTGCCTTGTCCTCTCCTGCCACCGTGTGGCTTTTCCATTTTAAAAAGTTAGGCTTAATTTTAATACTCTGGAAGTCACTGAAACAAGTAGTGAAGTCCTTTGTTCATTGTTTCAGTTGTGAACCGTATTTAAGCTTCAGGTCATTGAGACGGAAATGTTCACAAAAAACCACAATAATATATTAAGCATTCAACTTCTATTCATTTCAGAGTGATTTAGTTCGTCTCTTTCTCACTCTTCAGGAGCCTAAGCCCACATTGTTTCAAATATTGCATAAAATAGGCAAGCTGAGAATGTTTGACAGAACGTAATTCCCTCATGCCAGTTTGTGAAAAGTCTATGCTGGAAACAACTTCCCCTTCCCTCCCCTAACAAAACCATCAATAAGCATGTTGATCTGGACCTTGACCCAAATTTGAGTAGCTCACATCTCCTGCCAGGTGATATTATAGATTTCTAGGCTTTTGGTAGTTTTGAGATGCTTTCAAAGAGTTTTGACTTCCTTGTGCTTAAAATTAGAAATGGTTCTTGCAGTCTTAAAGGTATCCATGATAAGAAAATCACAAAAGCTTTGCTTTTAAGAAAATAAGAGAAGTGTTAAGAGTAAAGCAGAAAACAGAATCAATAGATTTGGTTTCAAATTCCCTTTTTCTCTATTGCAATGTTTCGTTTCTGTATGTAATGCTTTTAGTGTCTATGAACAAGGCTTGGCTTAATCCTCTTACATTTGTCGTGTTGAATGGCATTACACTAATTGATTAATCCTACTTTTAAACCAATCAGAATCAGAAGAAACTGATTTTGCTAAAGAACTTCTCATAGCACTTCCAGGAAGAAGATCTCATGAATTAAAGGTTTCTACCCAATAACTATTTCCCTGAATAGCCATTCTACCCCAAGATTTGCATTGTATATTACACTAAAACCCAGCCATTTTACATTGCACACCTTATTTTGTTCTGTGACAACTGAAGTAAAATGAAAATTGAAGATTTTCTGTCTCTGGGTGCACTCCAGGCTCCTGTTTTTGGTTTTAGGCAGATGGGGCTGGCCCAAGGAGGAAGCCAAGGAATCAAGCTGTATGTCAAGGTCAGGATCAGGATCAGGCCCATTGAGAATAAGCATCAGAAACAGCCAGTGTGACCAAGCAGGACCACAGTGGTCAGTCAGGGTCATGTCAGGAAGTCAGTCTGTAGGTCAGGGCCTGTATCAACAAGGTACATGGCCAAGCACAGGCACGGCCAGGGCAGAACTCAAACGGGCAATCCAACAACACCGGTCAAGCAGGGGGTGAAGTTCCAGGCCTGAGTGTGTATGGACTCCTGGACCTATAGGCAGGGTCTGTGGAGTGGAGAGTCATTAAGGGTTATTAATGCCCTCAGGCACCTGATACATTCTCAGCAGCAACGGAAACACAAAGAACAAGAACAGGAAAATGCAAATTATTTGGGGAATAATGCACATAAGCCATAATTGCCATTTTATGTAATGGCTTAAGTTAGCAACTTTGTAAAAAGTGGGAGAGCCTCCAAGAAAAAATTGTATTGTTTTTACTCTTTAACATTTCAAGGTTGCTACTTTTTCACTTATACTTACATTCCTTTAATATTACAAATGAAGAAGAATTATAATACAAGAACTTCAGCGTATTTTTTCCTACATCTAACCCTTTTTCTTCCCTTGATTCTTCAAGTCTCATCACCATTTTTCTGTGTTTGATACACAGAAAGATACTTTGTTCTCTCCGAGATACGGAAAATTATGTCTTTTTAGCACTGGAAATACATAGAAATTCTGTGAGCACAAGAGCTAGGAAAGCATACGCTGTTCTGATCACAAAGATGTTATCACACTCTGCACTGAGAATTTCACCTGCTGTGGGTCACTGAACTTTGGCTTGAGTTAACCAGACAATTAAATAGCCCAGTGTAACTGTTGGATTGGCCATGTGATAGGATCTTTCATTTCAATAATACAATTGGTTGAATAAAGTTAAATATTTAGCATCCTGAGCACAAGAGCAAAAAAGAAAAATGCTTGGTATGTGTTTAAAAACATAATTGTGCATTTCCCAAGCACCAAATTAATATTGCATTGGCTATAGAGTACTTGTTTCCTTGTTGCTACATAATTTAACTCAGGTAAATAGTTGTAGGCACACTGGTAGTTTCACACAGGGGTGGTGGTGTTATTTAATATTTTAAACTACTGTTGTTATGAGTATTGAAGTGTATCAGAAGCAATGAAACTGTTTAAGAGCCCAGGGAGCATTTCGCTGTGGCTTTTCCCCTGCCTGAGGGAGCTGTGGGAGGTGAGCAGGCCTCTATTCCAGCTGACCTGTGGCAGTGTGGTCAGTCCTGTGCTTTCCTCACGCTCACACCCCTCCTTACAGCAGGGGACACAACACCACGTTGTGCTTCAGCTGCTCTTAGAGTTGTTTAGTTCCCAAATGTGTGTGGCAGCTTGGAAGCGCTGTTTCTGGAGGAGCTGGGGCCCTGCTGGCCGGCCAGGCCCTCGTGGCTTCACCCCGGGCCCGGGCTCCCCGCCCCGCAGCAGCCCCACGGCAGGGGCGCCCATTGCCGGCTCCTTTCCGGCCGGGCAGAGCAGCGCGGTGAGACAGCACTGACCAGATACACATCCAAATTCCCGCCTTGCCATTGCTTTTTGTGGGCCAAGGAAATCCCTTCTCATTCCCTACGTGTACAGGCAAAAATAAACACACAGCCTGTTGCATTGCTAAGCTCGGGAAGTGAAGATTCCTACTTTCAGGGTAAGTGTAAACATACATTTCACCTTGGCTGCTTGAGGCAAAAACCACTTCCTTTTCGTGCTACTTGTTCCCCTTTCCATCCACGAAGTAGCTCACCATCATTCCTGTTTAAGCAGAAGTATGATGTATCTGATGGCTGGTAAAGGCTGTAAGTGTGATGTAGAAATGTGCCTTAGATCAGTACTTTGCTGTAAAGTGAACAAACAAGCAAAAAAAACCCCACAGGAAACCCAATTTGATTTGTCTGATCAGAAGATAAAGATAAGCCTCTTAAGCTAGCAGCTTCCTATATTTTGATTAATATTATAGTGCATTCAATTCTTCAAAGGGCAGTATTAAATAAACAGTAATAACTAAAAACTCAAATGCCAGAAAAAACTAAGGATTTATCTCTTTTTCTATAACATCATTAACTACTTTGAACAGTTAATTATCTCTGAAATCTGTTGTTTAAACTAACTCTGGATGTGTAATTAATGATTACATGACAGCAAATAATACAGCGTTAATTTTTTTAAATATTATTATTTAAGGGAGAAGGATTTTAATCTGTACAAAAAGAAGTTCAGGAAATGAAAACTTGCTTCTTTGCAGTGGTTAGCAGAATTGGTAGGACTCCATTCAGTCCACAAGAAATTAGGGGGTTGCCTTAGTAAGAAAGGCGGTAAAAGTCAAGAAATATTTCTCTACTAAATTTAAAACTGGCCTATGGAAACCAGAGCTGCAGGTGTTCGTGGAAATAAGTGGTGTTGCAGGAATTTTTAAACTCTGTAACTTTATGAGCAGTTATCCAAGCCAAGGCAATGATACCAAGTAACCCAATCTACTGCCTCGGGACATGAGCGGGGGTCAGGAGGGCACTGCTTTTAATGCCCCAACCTTACCTGCATCTCAACAGAAGAGTTTTGTTTGTGGTTTTTTCTGAGTAGAATTCACATTCTTAGCAACTTAGATGGTTGGTGATACTGGGCAAGGAGTGCAGTTTTGTATTTAATATAAAACATTCCTATAGAAATTTCATTATGCCTCAAAATGAAAGCCAAAGGTAAGAATGGGTTAGAGGGGATGCCTTGATGGCCTGACTGCCAGCAAAGCCCTTCTGCACAGCTCGGAGAGGCTGTGTGTGGCTCCTGGCTGTGCTGTTATTGCTCCTGGTTTACAGTCAGGAAAACAGAAGGTGAAGGGAGCACCCAAGGCTACACAATAAATGTCAATTGTAAGAGTGAGATAAGTGTAATAATATATTACCATAGTTAAATATAGGTCTAACAAAATTATCATCACGTGGTGCAGGTGGGCAAAACACTTCAAAAATTTTATTATCACAATACTTTGATTTTTTAGTCAAATTGATATAAATTCTATAGCAAGTTACTTAGGTATGTAGATAAACTCCTTAAGGAAGGTAGGCTTCTTAAACTAGTATGGAATTTACCTTAGTAGGGTTTTCCAAGTAGCTTCCTGAATTGAGAATAAAGTAGAAATAGTAACAGAGAAAGTTGCATTAAAAGAATACATTAAAGTTTAAAAATTAACATTTCCTCAGGGTACAGTTGGAGTGACTGAAGTATATATTAAATATATAAATAATTTCCTTTATAGACAAAGTTCCCCACAATTTAATTAAAGTAAAAGTTTTATGTTTTGGTAGTGAAAGTCTCTAAAGATGTTTTAAGCCAAAGCAAGGAATATGTAGTTACATAGCAATCTGAAACAGTAATTTGAATCTGGAAAAATCATTTTTCAGAAACTGAAAAATAGCAGTTTTCAGGGTGAACACCTACATTTTAGGTATTTGATTTCAACATGTCTCAGAGGTCAGACTGGAATCCCAGGTTATTTCTTACACTCACAGGGAAGATCATACACAAATAGTTGGTTTATATTCATCACAAGTAATCCCTTCTTTTAGAAATGAGCCCAGAGGCTACTGTATGATGTCTTAGAAGCATGAAAATGTCTTTTTAGAATTATTAATATATTTAAGACCCCTGTTGTAACATCCCTGATTTTTACTATCTGAAAGTATGTTTTCTGGTATGCTGTGTCATGATTTGTGATTTTAACATCAGATCTCTAAAATTATGTTTCAAATTGATTGTATATTTTCCATGTAGATGTAGTGAGCACAGTAGCACAGGACAGAATTTTTGTAGATTCGTTTAATTTTGGGCAAATTATACTTCAGAGAAGCCAAACAAGGTGAAGGCTACATCCCTTATACATTAATCTAAAATGGATTTCCTTCTCAGTCTACAACATACTTATCTCAGGTACTGCCTTAGTTTCAGGGATTTATCATGGACAGCTTTCTTCAGGAATTTAAACATTGTCTCCAGCTCGGGCTGCCCATTGTGCATCGTTGTATTTAGGAAACACAGTGCCCTGGGAATGCAGTTGTGCTGATGTTATCCGTGCCCCCCGCAGCTCTCCGTTTCTCACCCTCTCACTCCGCGCGTTGGGCTGTGCGGGTGCTGCAGATGCCGCACTTTTCCCTGAGCTTCACTTTTACGTAACACACCCACCCCAGTGCCTCTGGCATTTGCCTCTTTCAGAATCTACAGTGTTTACATGTTCACCGGAACACAGAGAAAAACGATACCTATTCAGAAAAGGTTTGATGAGCTAACAAATCATCATTTAACCTTTTGCTCCAGCAACGCAAGGAGCCAGTCAGCACACAGGAACGGTTCGTGTTTGTGTGCACACATCTGTGTGCATGGACAGACCATGGGGGATATAGGGAGAGATTGCTGTACAGAGGGTGTCACATTTTCACAGTATGAACAGATTGTTTTACTAAAGTCAATCAAATACATTTGTTATAAAAGCAAGGATAATCCCGAATGTGCAAGGAGTTTGTTCCTGCAAAACTGTTGCATGCATTATTTCCCCTCATTGACTTTAATATGACCACTCCCAAGCTTAAAATTAAGTATGTGCTGAATGTTTAGATTTTAAAGGAACCAGAGTATAAAAATTTTCCCCAAAAGAGAGCTAGTTTCAAGGGTTTTTTTTCTTTTAGAAGGGTTTCCTAAAGTGTGTTTACTCTTCCTGATGAGATGTCTGATGTCTGCAACAGTTTCTTTATGCATGTAGTCTATTGCCATGTGCATGTGTGATTGAAATATGAGATCCATCTGCTATCTGAAGATATTGGAGAGTTGTAACTCCCAGAAGAAAATTATTTTGTGTATTAAGAACAAAGGGCCCAGCATGGCCACCTAACCTGAATAAGTATATAATGTACACAAATTCTTGTTGGCTAACAAGGTCTCATAAAGTCCAGTTTTGTGCAGTAAAAGCACATAACAAACTAGAGAAGGAACAGGTTGCAGAGCTTCTGCAGAGCGTGTGATGTGCTGTGTGTTCACACCCTGGCATGCCCTGTAGTAGCTTGTTTGTACATCTGTACCTACAGGCAGTAGAATCCTTGTTTCACCTTTTGCTTAAACTTCATTTGATAGGGGCAAGCAGCCTGGATATCAGAAGTAGAAAAAAAAATTGTAAATTGGCTAAATTTAGTCTGAATACCATGCAAAACCTTCCTGACTAAGGTATATGAAAGTATATATAAGGTATACTAAAGAATCAGGGATTTTTATATATATAACCAAAGGCTTTATAAACAAGAAAACAGTGAACACCACTGACAGATGAAAATTTGAAAATGCAGATTGTAATCTAGTTGCATAATGTAAGGTTTTGAGGCTGAAAATAAAACTCAACAGGATTAATGAGATTTGCAATAAAACCTACAAGTGTGTAAATCAAGTACTAGTTAAGAAACTGGCTAATTGTTGCCAGAAAGCACTTCCCTTTTCCCTGGGCCCTTCTCCTGTAACCCTCTCTACTCCTGGCTATCCCTGCTTACTTTGAGCCACCTCTGGAGCTCATCTGGCTGCAGGTTGTTCAGCCTGATAAAACAACAGAAGCTACCTTTGCCCACCTTCCAAAGTGTACATTTTTGCCAAGTTAGTGACTTTTGTTGCCTGACCTTGAGATTAATCAGATAAACTTCAGAGGCAACACAAGAAAAATGTGGGGAAAAAAGAAAGAGAAGCTGGAAAGGTGGGCACAGGACTCGATGCCCTCCCTCCAAGAACTGTTAATTTGGCTCAGCCACTTGTCACTCTCTGGACTCCTAATTTAACCTGTAAAAAGAAGTAAGTAGTTCCTGAAGCAGTTTAGGGGAAGGTCTTATTTGTCTATCAACTATACTTAAAAATAAGGAGAATACTTCCCCAATTTATTTTCTTAAACTAAATGTTTAACTTTATGTAGTATAAATACCCTGCCTTCATATTCCTTACTTTAAATCCAACCTTCACAGCAAGCTGGAAAATATTTTTCCAACGCTTTCAATGACTTTTTTTCCATTGTTAATCTTTTCTGTTTGGCATCTATCTCTCAATACTCTTTTTGTTTACATTTCCAGGTGTGGGGCTTTTTTAAAAAAAAAAAATTAAAATTTTATTTAACTTACTCAATACTTAATTTGATGTTTTCTTTCAGTGAATGACTTTGTTTATAATTCTTCCCATTCCATCATCTGTATTAACAATATATCTTTTGTTCTCATTATTAGTCTTCTTCTAGCTGCAGAATCGTGTTTGCATTCTTCTGTAGTTGCTTTGGCTACATCTGCTTGAATTTTCTTCTGTGAATGCTGTTTGCTATTGGACAACATAGTTCTCTTTGCAATTGCTTGCTTTCTGTGTAACATTTAATTTGGGGTATTTTTCCAATTACATATTTGTTTCTATTTCAGGGTTTTTTTCCCAGGAAACAAAACAAAACAAAACCAACCACAGGTGGTGGTAAAGGAGCAAGACTTCACTAGCAAATAGGAAAAATGCCTCAGGAAGAGACAACACTTTTTATCACATCAAACTTGTTCACTCGTTTGTTTAACCCCTGTCAAATAGGCTGAGTCACAGATTTGACTTTTCCTCATGTTATGGATCTAGCCAAATGTTTGTTTCAGAAGATGTTTCTGTCACTCAAGGGATTTGACTCCCTCCAGTTCTGTAGCATCTTAGATCTCTAGCTGCACAAACAGGAGACCCCTCAAACAAACAGTGTCCTCCTGCCCACAGGTGACATGGCACAGGTGCCTTGGAACAGATGTCTGGGAGAAGTGCTGGGACCAGAGGCTTCAGGGAGCCTGGGACTCTGACTGAGAGGTGGGAAGAAAAGGAAAGCTGTGGCACTGCCCAGCAGAGGCCTGGAGGGCTGGTAGTACGAGAATGTGTGTTTGGAAGCAGTTGTGGAAATCTCATTTTAGTGCATGAAACTTGATAGGTCTGAAGATTACTTACAGATTTTTCTATATCCCAGTTGCCTATCAGATAAGCATTCTTTCTCTCTGATTTTACAGACAGAAAATGTAGTAGATTAAGTAACCTCTGTACAATTTTTTGGAAACACAGGAGGTCATTTGGAAATAGAGTCAATACTTCCTGATTTCATGGCAGTTCTTTCCACATTAGATTGTCTTTCTCAGATATTTTTTGTGTACTTGTTCTTTTTCTCTTTGTATCTCTCTCCTGACAGTTGTAACATTCATATTACATTAACATTCATATTTGAAACTTGAGTTTGAAACTTTTTTTCTCTTACATCCATCTTCTTGTTTCCCTTTCCCCTTATTTCCTTAGCCACATCTTTCAGTCATTCAAGTCCCCTCTTCGAGAGGTTTTACAGCACCTTTGTCATATTGGTGCTTAAGGAAGGAAACTCAATATCAAATATTGGAGGAAAGATGGGCTTGAGGTACCATAGCAGTGAGGCATAACACAAGTCCTGCTAACCATGTGTCTTGTAAAAGTATCCCATGAACTTTCCTTCTGTCATAACTTGAACTTGTGAATGAAAACAGCTTCACGTGGTATTTGACAACAGAGGCTACACCACGAGAGCTGATTAATTCTGTTCAGTACTTTGTATGTCTATTTTCTCGACTCCTGTCTTCATAAATGCATGACATCATGCACAAATTGAATAGTCTTTCTAAACACAAAATGAATTTATTTTGTGACTGTCTGTGAATAGTCCTTCAACATGGTGAAACTACTACTGCAATAATGAAGTTTGTTATTTGTAAACTATCTCTTAACCCTTGCTGAGTAGATCAGAAATGTCATAGATTCACTGCTGCTAGGAACAGCCCTTTTCCTCTGTGTGTATCTGTATGTCTATGCACAGAAAATATATTATAAATCAGGGATAAACTGAGTTTCTGTTTATAAAATTCAGGGATTCATGATTTTCTTTCTTGCATAATATAATATAGAATCAGTTCAGTTTATTATGGTGAAGCTTATTTGATCTGATGGAGTTTGATCTATTACATTTCCTTTCCTGTTTTACAGATGACTGAATTTTTCCCTTGGGATATGGAATGAGGATTGAAGTGAAAGAGCAAGCTTTAGTCCTTCAAGTTCCTTGCCAAAGTAAGGCAGATAAATGTAAATTTTACTATATCTTACTAATAGCTTTAAGGAAAAAACATCTGTGCTTCTAAACACTGTTAAAAACAGTTTGGGTCTAAAAAATTTTAAAAGGTGAATTGAGCACAGTGCTACCAGAGTATAAATGTTGATTAGGCTACTTTGCTCCTGGCACATGGAAATTACTTAATACAACCATGGTATCAAACAGAAGAGATACAGCAGGAGTCAGCTTTCTGTCCCATATCTTCAAACAATGCATTGAGATTTATTTCAGTCAGTGTATTGCAATAGCTGCAGCAGCTAATTTAGTGGAAGAAATAAGAAACAACACAGAGAAACAAGTCCAGTTATTTGCATATTTAGTAGACTTCCTGAAGCTGGAAGGAAACAGTGTTTATGGTATCAGAATTCCCTGCATATAACCTTCCTCTCCACCTTAACTGGCAGTTTACTGTAAACACTGAAGTATAAACATGTCTTGAGGTTGGATTTTAAGTTGAATACTAATTAATTTGAGCAGGGTTTTCTAGGTTTAAGGGATAGTGGGAAAGACAGGTTTGGGCACAAATAAACAGGCAGTAAAAATTGGCATCTAGCTGGAAGTATTGGATGACAGGTGAAAATGACTGTGGAGGACCAACCTCACTGAGGCCTGTAAATATAAGGCTGAAATGAAAAGATGAAAAAATGAAAAAATAGAAGATGTTAACAGAACCTCTGACTGATTTTAACAGCATTTCTGAAAGATTTAATTTAAAACTTGTGTGACCAATGCATAAATTGTTTTTGTACCATTCTGGTTAGTTTTGGTAGTGTTCTGGTTGCTGCCAAAGCAAGAGCTGATTGTGCACAGCCACTCCACAGAAATATTTAAGAAATCAGGAATTTGCACCACGGATGCAGTTTTTTCTCTCAGTGACAAAAACAGTCTGCAAAGTTTGCTGACTTTGTCCCCCTATCCTTGTCCTTGGTAGTGATAGTGCATCCGTTTAGCAGATCAGGGAAATTATCAGGTTTTTAAATAACCCTTTTTCTTAGGGTTAACTTAACCCTTAATATCTTAAGAAAAAGGGTGATTTTTAACACTGATTAGTTACTTAGCATGTTTCATTATGCAGCCCCACAAGCAGTTGTGTGAACCGTTGTATCAAAGCCCAAAATGGGGAGAGGGAGCTCCTTAGACAGACTTTGCTACAGAAAATGTGATAGCAAGACAATCCCTTCCTTCAAGTGTTTGAAACATAGATTTTTGTTTTTCAGAGTTTTTGAGTGTAAAAATGTGCTTTATTGTTTCTGTGGAAGCCACTAGAGAGCAGCAGATGTATCAGGAGTGTTAAGTCATAAATTTAACTGATAAATTGATATTAAGATGATCGGTCAGGTAACTATAGAAAAAGAAGCAGAACTGGAACACTACTTGCATGATTTTCTTACAGATACCTTCTGTTTTCTTCTTGGTATATTTGCAAATAGACCATACGCATTTTCAGGTGTAGTTCTGCAGGTTATTTCTTTTCACTGGCCTCCAAAATTCTATCTGTTCAATTCAGAAGTTTAAGTAAGTGCTTCATCATCATCACAAATAACAGTCCACCCATTTGAAGAGCAGGAAATGTAAGAACAAATCATTGCTAGTGAGAAAGTTTCTCTAACTGGAATTAGTCAGTTTTAAACTATGAAGTTGATTACAATCCAGTGTGTCACTAAGATTTTTTCATAGATATCGCTCACACTTCAATTTTCTTGGTGAAAAAAAGTCTGTCTGAACTGGCTCGTTGATTTTCAGCATCAGCAGAGAGATGAAACTTGAAGGATGTGGAAGTTAAATGCAGCCTGGACTATTACACATTATGCTTTATTTCCTCTGTAGACAGATTCAGCCTTTAAGGATGTAATTTTACACCACTGAAAAGCACTTTCTTATGCAGGTCTTCAGGGTAGGATAAAAAATATGTATAATAAGTTACATTTTGATAGTGAAGGCTCCATGTATCCTGTAACCAGGCTTTGGTGGCTGGGAGGCAGATTCCTGTATTATCCAAAAACAACACTAATGCTTGCAGTCACAGCATGTGTTGTCTTACCCACGCTCCCCCTCATCTTTGTTGGGAAGAGAGGAAGAAAAATGGAGATGGCATGTGGTTTGACTGGGGATAAATGACAATGAGAAAGAAAAAAAAAGGGAATTTTAACATTGCCAAATAAAACAAGGACACAAGCACATTTGGGGTTTTTTGTTCCAAACCACAGCGTTCTGGAGGGTGAACTCTTCTGTTGCCCAAATTAGAATGATGCAAAACCTTGACACCACCACTCTGTAGAGAAGACTATTGAAGAGTTTTTTGTTCCATGATCCCATTTACATCCCACAATTTCTTGAGAGTTCAGGTATTTAATCATTTTGTTTCTCAGATCTTGGATGACAAACTTTCCTAGCACTTCCCACTGTGTGAGGATATCCCAGACTACCAGACTGGGATACCAAGAAATAAGAACAAAGCAATGACTACAGAAATACTCTTTAACTTAGCACAATCAAGACTTCTGAAATTATTTCATGACCCTGAATTTATGAGATATTATTTCAGAACATTATTAAGTGATCTAAAATCATGAAGCTTTTGTCACCCAAAAGCAATTTTGTTAAAAAAAAAAACCAAACAAACAAACAAACCCCAGGCTGTGCTGAGTTTCAGAAACTCAAAAGATGACCTTTTTTTTAGGGATTCAAAGTATCTTTGGTAGAAGTGTAAAATCTTGCAAATTTGGTTTCCCAGTTTCGGCGTATCCCTTTAGTCCATTGTTTTGATCTCCGGAAATTGTGCCTCAAAGTAATAGGAAACCCTAATCTTTCTGTTAGTGGGATGGCAGGCTTTGCCGTGAGTGTGACTGGGCATACCAAACATATTTGCATGCTGACAGGTGGGGCAGCTGTTCCCCCCTCGGGGCAGGGTTGGTGGATCTCAGGCTGTAGTGAAAACATGCCCGTTGCACTGAGTAATTAATTACTGCTGGGAAGAGCTTCAACAGTTGTTTTAGGATGCAAATGCAGAGAATCAGCTGAAAAATTTTTCTCAGAATCCTACCCAGGCTGAAAAAAAAGGTTGAAGCTTTTTGGAGTTTAAAGTTTTAGATTGTCAGAGGAATTATTAAGTAGATACTTTAAATATAGCTCTTTTTTGCTGTGATGGTCACTAGTTTTTACGTGTGAAGTAACACATACGCTGCTGAATCTTCCTTTCTTGATATTTAGTGGAAAAAGCTGTGACTAAAAGTTGGAAAAAAATCATTAATATCAGTTTATCATCACAAAATAGTTAGATATGGGTTTGTAAATTTCAGAGCCCAAAATTTCTGTGTAAGCTTGAAGTTCTTTACATTGAGTTTTCAAGCTAACAGAATATTAGAGCACCAAGTTTATGTATTTAAACATAAAGAGTGGCAACAATTAGAAAGCCTTTATAATTAATTTTATAATTATAAACAATGGAAAAAATTTTAAATCCTTTGTAATTATTTTTATAATTAATTTTTTCATGATTAATATATATTCAGTCTTTAATATGCTGGACATTTTTTTTTATTATATTAACTGTGCTGTATAAAGTGTATGACTGGTTTTTGTAAGACACTAATTGAGATCCCCGTCTTCCCCAGATGATTATTTCCCCGGGGTCAGGTCCAGGTCTCTCAGGTAGCTTGGGCTCTGCTGGGTCGGGGGCAGTTCCACAGCAATTTAAGATGAGCAGGAAGAACTCTGCCAGCTCAGTGGTAGCTCCATCCCTCCCATCCCCTGCCATCCACGTCCTCTCCCATCCACCACAACCTCTCACCGAACCAAACCCCGGAGCTGGAGGCTGGCTCACACTGCTGCTGCCCAAGGACCACCTCTTTTAGGAATGAAGGTTTTATTAGTCTAAGCAGGAATCTCTCAGTAATAGGAAGTTTTTTTCCAGTTTTTAGTTTCTAAATAAAGATTTTTCATTGCTAGAAGAACTTCTCTGCTAAACTGGAGACGGCTAAAGAAAGGCCCAACAGTTTTCTCGATGTTCTAGGCAAGATGACGATTTCAGAGCGTTTCTCTGAGCTACTCTCTGGGCAAGGTGTGAGCAGGTACCTGCTGCCTCTGCAGCACTCAGTTACAGCCATGGGTGGCTCCTTGGGGAGCCGCTAGAGGCTGCTCAATAAACACAGCCCCACCTTCGCCTCTTGAGGAGGGTGGATGAGATCATGTGTACGACTGAAGGGAAACATTCACAGAGCACTTGCCTAAAAGACAATATGTTCTTCTTGGATGGGATAGTGAGGAAATGCAAGAATAGAAATTTAAAAAACAAACAAACAAACAAACAAAACAACCCACATTTTCTGATTTCTGGGTCATTTTATTTGCTGGTTGAAATTGCTAACACTTGAAGACAAGATCTTGCTGACTGATGCTATTTCTATTATACATAGGCCATTATGCTTGATGAAACTGAGGGGTGGAAAGAAAGAAAATTTGCACACAGGAGCAAGTTAGAACTCTAGCAAAAATGTCAAGGGATTTCATCCTTTTCCACCCTGACGAATAACTGCTGGGGAAAAAAAAGGTATGTGTGTATACATACTTGCATAATTTACGTTTTAAATATGTGTGTACATATAAATACATTTTCATGTTGTTGAGGAAAGATTTTGTAACAAACCTGTCCTCTTGTTTCCGTCATTCACTTGAGTTTCTTGTTTAGTTCAGATGAGAAAGAGAAACTTCCTGCTAGCTGGAACTGCTGTCTCTTCATTAGCTCGACCAACACAATGCTTCCTTTTGATCTTCGGTAAGATCATACAGGGAATTTCTGTAAGTGTTGTACTAAACCCTGAACCCCTAAACTTCAAACATCGTCTAGGATCTGCCCAGATAAGGACAAAAACTACATAGATGACATGAGTTCTGATAATCAGAATGCACCACATCACAGAAATGATTTGCATGTACTGGAATCTAGAGACAGATTCAAAGGAACAAGAAGTGAGAAAGTATCATAGGCAAATGTGGGCTCTAGAATGACCTCCCAAAATGGAGTTCACCAAGTCCAGACACTTTCATCAGTAAATTTAGTGTTGCGGAGCTGAAGGATCAGTAGTCAGAAGGTTACTTTTAGCTCAGTGCTGATTCATCTGGGGTGTTAAATGTTGCATTAGTTAAGCAACAACAATTGAGAAAGAAGCTGTTTCTCAGAGATTAAGAGGTGATGGGGAAGACTCGATGGCCTGAGGCTGCTTTTGTTCTTAAAAGGTGGGGATGGGGAGGAAAAATGCTGCATGGTATTTATTCATGAGCAAAGCTGGTTAACAAATGGGAAAAGGATATTTGTAAAATTACTATTCCAGCCATCAGATGGGAGTCTTTTCTTGAAAACCTGAACACGTCGTGGCTGACGAAAGTTACACTTAAAAAAAGGAACAGTTTAAAAGGGTATGTCTGTTCATACTGTTATAGATGCATGTTCAGAACTATCTGAAAGGAACACTCAAAATACATATGGTTGTGCATCCGATACATTGAAAAGATTTGTCCTTCATACCATCCGGTTTTTGTGATATTCTGGGAAACAAACACTGACATTCTTGTTCAAGATCAATTTCTGTCTTGGGTATTGATGGTATGAAAAGTTTAAGGATAGTGCTGTACTATTCTTTTTCCTCAACTTTTTCCTTCTTCTGTGCTCTAGCTGTTACTCTCGAAAGATTTGAAAATGTAAAATTCCATATTTGAAAGACCCAGAGGCTGAAGTAGTTGCTGTGGGTATTTCAAAATACTACTAAGTTGCTATGAGTGCATGACCCATTAACTAATGAAGAATTTGGCTGCTTACTGTTTATTGTCACTATTGCTTTGTCTCCTTCTGTACATGCATCTGAAGTACATTGCTGTTCTGTCTTCAGATCAGTCTGGTCTGTACTAAACTGACTAGAACGTATGCCCCAGCACTTTAGTCAAGGAATTTCCTTAAGGAAGTCTGTGATTACGTTACTGTCACGCTAAAGTATTTGTTTGAAGGACCCTGTAAGGGCATGATATCATGATGATTCTTCTTCACAGCAGTACTTGTGAAAGCAGCTTATAGTTAAAATGGCATTTCTGGCCCCAACCAACTGTCAAAAAGAAAAAAGTTGTGAAACTGCACCTTAGTTTAGCTAAACAATAGTTCGAGAGGCAAGGCTCCCAAAAACTCCCCAAAAAAATTTACTTGCCAAAACGAGTTCTAAACTCCTGTTACAAACACAAAATCACCTTTTTACGTTGTCTAAGTAATGAGAGGGAGGCTGCATCATGGCTTTGGCCAGTCTTATGGTTTGCTAAAAGAACACTCTTTTTTCTCCCTCCTGACTGTGGCCCCTCTGGTTACGTAGGCTCTGGCAGTAACAGAACTAAGTCAGCCTGGTTGGTGATTAAGTGGGTTTTACTGGTGAATTAACAAGTGGTTTTGGCTCAGCCAGAGTCTGACCACAACTACAGCAGGTACAAAGAGATGGGATACATGAAGCTGGGAAAAAGAAGTGTGGGGAAACAACAAGGGCTTCCCACTCCTGGCAATGCCAAGCTGTTAAACCAGCTTAGCTGTAGTATTTAACTTCAAAAGTTGTGTTCAGAAGCTTTACCTGAAAAGGCATGTGTCAAATTTCAGATTTTTCTGAACAGAGTTTAAGTTCAGAATTCAACTCAAATTTGCAGGTGGTCATGTGAGCCTGTTGTCTGTTAACTATTCAAACCATTAAAGTTTTAGACTTGGGTGTCATCTCAATACTAAAGTTTTAGAAATTTCTCTTAGTTCTATGATTCAATGAAACAAAACACAAAGAGACTTAAACATCCTCAGCCTGTTTTGCACTCATCTTATAGGGCCCACTAAGGAGAAAAGTGGCAGAGCAGTGCATCAGTTCACTATGAATTTAGCAGTTTCATAAACTCTAGTCCAGCATTCTCTCAGCAGTGCTGCTGAGACTGTTGAATATGTTGTCACACAGAACCTGTTGATCTATACTGGGTCTGGAAATGTTTTCCTTACTCCAAGGTTGAATAGGTCTTTGCCAGGCCAGCTATTCAAACATACTTCTGTGTTAGCTAGTTACAAATCACACAAAATATGGAAAACTGTTAGCTGTAGACCACATGAGAGCTGAATTGTGTTTTCCTTCTGGATCATAGCTTGACTACAGGATCTACATAATAGAAAATATTCAAACAGAGGATGCTCTATTACTCAGTTGTGAGGGTTAATGTAGTAATGATGAAAGCTACACTGAACAAATAAATGGACATTTATCATTTAACATACAGGATGTAGTGTTTTTATTAACAGATACTGCAACTCCTGAATGTTCTTTTTTTTTTTTTTTTAACTGTACTTCAAGTAAAATACTCAGATTTTTTCTTTTCTAACAAATTAAAATATTCTTTTGTTCCACCTGCTTCATTGAGACAAATTGTACAGTGGTGCAGGAGTACGTTTGTCCTCTTGCCTTGGGTTCATCGTGCAGTCACTGCCCAAGACCATTTTCAGTGGTGACCTAGTTCTGGGTGGGCTATAAAGAAAAATGCCTGTTTAAAAAGGGAAAGGGAAGGAGAAAGAATATCCAAAGGCTCTTCGAGGCTTTTGTCTATCACATCTATACTACGAAAGTCTTGTATCAGATTCCCACATGTCATTATTATATGTATATAAACATACATATTTTATACTTAAAATTGGATGGGTTTATTACCCTGTGGTTTTCTTTGTAGTGCAAAAGAAATGTGAGACTTATTACTGTTTGAACATGCCTACTGTACGTTTTAGATACATCTACTTGTTTTGATATTCCTCTCCAGGGTAAAAAATTCAAATTGGCCCAGAGAACACACAAATCTGGAGGGAAAGGGAAAAGTCTAATCATTGGGTAAAATTTGACTGTCATCTTCCCAAGACATTAAGGAGAATTATGACAATTAAGTTGAAGGAAGCAAAGAGAAACAGGAGGCAAAAGATGTTGTGCAACTGTGAGCAGAGATTTCTTTTATAATTCTTTGTAAAACAAACAAAAGCTAGAATCTCTTCACATGAACTTTGTCATGTAAGATTGACTTTGGAAGTCTGAATGGTGTTAGATCAGTGGTCCAACCTTAAAAGTAGTCAAGGTACAGCTTAATGTTACTTCTACTATTTCTTGAACAACATACAAATTAGGATTATTTTTGAATGAGTACAGAAGAGAAAATTCAGCATGAGACGTTGGTTCAGTTGATACCATTTGATTTGAAGGTGAAACAGTAACTGCAGAGCACTGCTGTGGGAGACTGTGTCACTCCCATCTTGCAGAGGAGCTCATGTAAGAGGTTCATAGTTACACAGCTGAACAGAAATGGAGCTTTCTAGAGCATATTTGACTGCATACCTAAGCCAGTGTGTGGCCTTCCAGAGATTAAATGACAGTTATGTTCCATTAATATAATTCTACCCTTCAGCAGTGGGCAAAGGACACAGTTTTGGAATGTTCAAAATGAAAATGAAGGCAAATATAACCCATGTCCTTAAAACCCGCAATCACTGCATAGCTTTCTGTGGTGGAATAAAATGCATCTAAATATTGCAAAGGAGAAGGTTATATTGAATATGACACTAGCAAGGCATTGTTTATTCATAATGGATCCAGAGTAAAGGAAGTATAATATGGCTAGTTGATATAAAAAGTAATGACAATAAAGCTTTTGCTTTAACTTTCAACAGAAATTCACCCACGTTCTACTCCAGACTAGTAAATGAATTTTTACAAGGTCCAGGGGAGTCTTTTATTTGCTGATTTCTATTGAGTCTGGTTAACAGGAAGCATTGTTGAACTTGAGTGCAACAGGTTAGCTCTGTGCTGAATGGTGCCCTCGCATCTGCTACCTGTCATGTCCCAGTGAAACTTCTTGAGAAACTGGAGAAATGCTAAGAAATACAGAATCTTTTGCAGGAATGTAGATTACATCACATTTGGAATCTTTGCTTGCCCTAGGAAAAATTCAGTCATGATCCAGCTTTGGACTGAAGCCTGATGCTGCAGTTGACTTGATATATACAGAATTGGTTTGTCTGTTCTTTATCAATGGCAGCATATCCTCATCCCTTTTCAAAGGCCCTGTTGAGAAGATGTCTTCTGAATTCTGGCTAAAATATAATTTCATGCTCTTTTCAAACAGGAACAAATATCCCAAATTTCTGAATCCTCAGAGAGACTTCTGCCAGTCATGCCTTTTGTTTTATCAAGGATATCAAACTGAGGCACATGAACTGCAACTGTGGCCATGTGTTGGCATGTGTGTACACAGAGCAAGGAGTAATGAGGAGAAAAGGAGGAGAGATGATACACCTCTGCTATGCAGTCCTTGTTATTCATAACCAACACATGAAAATATTGTGTTGAGTCAAGCAGTTCAGAAGTAATCCTTGCTGTTCTGACATGAACTTCATTTTATTAGGTGTTTAAGGTGTAGCCTTATGCAGAGTATATGACAGCAGCATTATCCAAATGGAAAGCAATTATTAAGGGCTACACAATGAGCAACAGTTGCATGGCTATAGTAACTTCAGGGTGAAGCTGCTTAAACATGAAGGCACTGGTGGGAGGGGTGGAGGAAAGGTATCACAGAGAATCACTTATGTGAAAGGAGCATGTTTCTCCTATGCAGTCATTCCTAAAAAAGGTCATATGTACTGCTGGTAGGAAAGTTATAGAGTCACACTCAAATCAAAGGTGAAATTAAGTGCATAATGGCCTTGAAGCAGATGTGAATTTCACACTACTAAGGCAGTTTTTCTTTGAAGTGTTGCTTCCTTTCACTGGAGAGCAGGGGGAGACAGTAATAACTATGTTGTGAATGATGTGTGAAATATGTATTCAATTTATACGTGTAGTACTATTGTGGGAAACCTGTGATCTCTACAGACATTTGATTATTCTGCATTGCTATATACTCAGCTAATGTTCTGCATTTTCAGATACTTGAGAGAAAGGATAGAAAAATATGAACTAAAAGAAGATTAAAGAAGTCAGAAATGCTAAACGGGAACACATCAAGCTTATGCCTTTGGCCCAAACTTGAAAACTCTGAGGGAACAGAAAGGTGAGAAATGGAAATGAATATGTAACAAAGGAATGTATATGTGCATGTAGATATACATCCATATTTGTCTGTAATGTGGGATCATGTGTTTTGATGAGCTTGCTATCCAAATGTTAATGTTGCCTTGTTTGAAAGATGTAATTATATCGAGGAAATAGATTAGGAAACTGAACTTTCATTTTTTGATTCTTTGAAATTTGATGTTGAAGTAATTGAAGCAATTCGAACCGTCTATGTCTTTATTCTCTGAAGGGCTAAAAAAATTAAACAAATAGATCCCTGAGCTCTGATTTTCCTTCATGTATAAACAATGCTCTTGAAATTACTGTCTTCTGTCTCACTCAAGGACAGTAGATCAAATAAACTCCTTAGTGTTTCATCTCCATACAAATTTTTCTTGATACATTACAACATCTTGATATATACATTTTCTTATTTCATATTAAAAATAAAGGTAGAGAGTGTGGTTTTATGAGTTTAAGAGCATTCCAATGTACATCCTTTCCCTCAGTATTCCTAAACCATTGTACAAACCATCACGCCCAATGCCAAACCAAGTTCCCTGTTGAAATGTGACAAATGCTTTTTGTCATCTAGCCTTGCTTGTATTGTAGAAAGGCAAATGAAGACCAAAGAGAGCACATTTTATATTAAATAGCATCATTTGACAATTACTATTTGTTGCCCAAGAACCAGGAACTGTGGGCCTGACTTGCAGAACTGTTGGCTTAATAATCCCTTTTCCTGAAAGGGACTTAACACTTTTTGTCAGTTGTCATACACTTTTTTTTTTCAGCTGAGACTGTGTAATCCTGCCTCCTTAATCCTCCTATTACCAGACCCCTATGATTTTTCCAAGGAAGGGGTGTTTTCTCTCCTACATAAGAGAAAAAAGCAAGTCTCTCTTACACAGCATATTGTCCACACAACAATGAAGAAGTTACTGTATGACTCTGAATAAGGGTATATAGTGATTTTGTAAATCCCTTTGAGCCTGGTCTTGAGTAAGGCAACTAATCCCAGTAAGAGGGTATTGCTTCACATGAAATCCTTGCAGAGCTGTGGAATCCATTCCTCCACACCAGTTGCCCAGGCTGTTTGCCTACTGGGGCTTTGGTTGCTACCATAGATAAACTGTGCAAATAAATGAAACTGGCTGTTATTTTACACCCACTAGTTTTGTTTCATTGTGTGTATGCTCACAACCTCCTTCTCTGCCCCCAGTAATATATTGGGACGATTATGGAGAATGGTGTCCCTTTGAAGCAATGAAGCTGCATCCTCAAATGCATGGTCTGTCCCCTGTAGTGCTTTTAGGCCTGTGCAACAAGTTTGAAATCTGTAACTGAGAATCATTTCCCATTGCATTTGAGTCTACAGCATTCTAATGTGCACTGCAGATTTCATTCTTGGAAAAACAGAAGTGGCAATGAAGTAACTGATCCCAAACTTTTAGTTTTCTATTGTTGCCTATCTTTTCCTCTGTATAGAAATCCTGAAGGAAATTTGCACTAAAATGCTCTTGATTTTCTGTCCTTTCTTTTAAATGCTAGGAATACAAAATACTTTCATGCCCATGAACCAGAGGGTTCTGATTAAGTTCCCACAGAATACAATTACTCACACCTGCTCCACCTCACTGCTGTGCCAGTGACCATATCTTATTAATCATCCCTTCTATCCACCCAAGTCTTAGAAGCTGCTATCATTTGTAACATGTCATGAAAACTGTAAGAAATGTTTAGTGGTAACCTGAAATCCCATTTGCAGTATGCAGTGACAATAAAACAAAAGACAGTTTTATGTTCTGCATCAGAGGAAAGGATAAAGGGGGAAATCTATGAAACTGTGGGACTGATTAATGAGTAAGGAGGTTTCTGGTATGAATATTCGGTGTGCTTGAGGCATTTTTAGCCTAAGTTTCAGCAATGAGTTCTGTGCTTGGATTTGTTTTATAGTACTGAATGTGTGTGTGTTTAAAAGTTGTTTCCTTAAGTAAACTATGGTAAAAACCCCAAACAAAGAGCAAACACAACTTCCTGAGATTGATGTAAATACTGAGCATCAACAGGACTGACAAATCCTTTTATATAATAATTTAAATTACAGATGAAGCAGAAAAAGGAGGATGCAAGTGATCTAGCAATTATACCATGATGCTGCCTCAGAGCACTGAGAGGGTTGTTTACATATAATACGAATAATGAACCCTTACCCTGTGTGCTGGAGCTACCAGTCAGCCAACAGCATCTGTACCAGCCCAGAGGGATTTCAGAGGAACCCATCAATTCATTTTCTTCCAGTCACAAAGCAGGCACCAATGGAAGCTCTGGATTCAAACGGATGAAAGGGTAAGAAACATATTATCACCATCACAAACATCGAATTCTTCTGAAAAATACATCTCATGGTAAACACTTCCCCAAGACCTTGTGTGAGCTATTTAACAAGAGCACAAAGACAGGTGGCTTTGCCAGTCAGGCAAGATCTTAAGATGTAGCTGTTTATGTTTTTTTAACCTCCAATTATCTCTCTGGAGTAGAGGAGACTACTTTTAAGGCTGCACGGAGCAGGAAGTGCTAAGTGTGTTCATAAAGGTGTGGCTTAGCTCCCTAGCAATTCCTTGGCAACAGGGACTGCTAGCCTTAAGTAAAACAAACAGGCTTTGTGGAAATCAAAAGGTGAGAATGCAAGCTGTTCACATCTCTTTGATTAAAGCAGCCAATCTTTGATTGAAGGTGGTGGGCTCCACCTTATTCCCCTAAACCAAACAGATTCACAAGGTTTGGATAGATAAATCTTGCGCTTTTGATGACAGTGCAATATATAAAATGTTTTTTAAAGTCATTTTTGCAAGATGTGTGGTGAGAAAAGGAGAAATTTATGCATTAATTTATCAAAAACTTGATGTTTTATACCTCCTCTGACACGGATTCCTGCCTAGATAGAATGTAATCCAGAGTTTTGAAAAGACAGGAAGACCTGATCTCAGAGTCTTACATCTAATGTCTATATAAAGTAGGTGTAAAATGCTGCCCATCGTGACTCACGTGTGACAGTGACAGCCGGCCTGACTGCCCTTAGTGAGGCTGCAGGTGTTCAGCGGGAACTGGCCCTAGAAAAGCCTGATGTGCCCTAAAGCCATGGATTTATGACACTATCAGGCAAAAGTGACCCTCTTGTTTGCCCATTACCATGAGTCACTGCCTTGTTTTTGCCGGGATAACTGAACCAAATGAGGGAATGACTCCAAAGAACAGAGGAGCAGATGGACCCCTCAGATTCCCTGCTCACACAAAGCAGAGCACTAGAGTATGGAAAGGAGTAGTTAAAACTTTAGGTTATGTCCTAGACATCTACTTCACCCAGAGCCAGAGCGTTATCGGTGCATTCACCCAAGTCACTGCAAAGCCACTCCCAGAATGTGCCAGGCAACTTCCCACGGTGTGCCCCAGGGCTCTTTTTCTTTTCCTCACCACCATGTATTTCAGTGTAGAAAAGGCAAAATCTTAAGGTATGTTAACTGTGTCACACCGTGATTGAAATAATTGCTTGGAGAAAGCAAGGAATGACTGAACACAAGGTGACATTTCCTGTCAAACAAGGGTGTGCCACATTAGCAGAGGGTTGTGGAAAGGAGGTGAGGTAGTACTGGCACTTATGAAACAGCTCTGTCAGGGTATATTATCACAACTCCCAACTTGCTGGGAAGGGAATTGCACCTGCTTGCCATGTGCTTAGTTATTATCTGTGCTTATAAAGCAATTCTATAGCTGTTAAGTGATAAAATGCACTGAATTGCATCATATGGCATCTTAAATTTAAGATTTCTACAGTATGCCAAAAGGATAAATCTAGGTATACCTGTCCTCTTTCTGTCTGAATACATTTACTGACTGTGCAATGTGTTTCTTTGCGAATGTTTCTTCTCAGGAAACCGCATCACTCTCCTGTATCAGCCAGATGTATCTGTAAGGACACTACTTCTATCCTGTGTCCACTGTATATTCCACAGTGTGTAAGATCCAGCATCAGGCCAAAGGAAGAAAGGTATTTGTTTAATCATGCTCAGAGGTTAAAGTGAGAAGAGCATTTGTTGAATAGGACAAGGAAATTTATTTGAGTGAGAATTTGATGACATGATTGTAACTATATAATTGAATGTGAATTAGTCTTCCATGCAAGCAATTGCACCTAGAGGTGCTGTAGAAAAAAATCAGATTATTTTTGCAAAAACTTGTCTGTCAAGCTGCAAATGGTAGAGTAGAAAATAAACTCATCTAATCTTCCTAGAAATTGGCATTAGTTCTGCTAGAGGCTGGTAGCAATGAGTCAGACAAGCCTCTTTCTTGCACTTTCAAGACAGGACAGTGAAAACAGAAATACAAAAAAAAAGTTGTATCAGAGGTCTGCTGCTTCTTTGGGGAAATTATCCCATCCTTGTGTTGGATAGAATAGGACACAGGGTGTGTTTGAAGTCCCTGTCAGATCCTAGGTATATAACAATTGCTGGGAGAAGTGAAGTGGAACAAAATAACCAGAAGCAAGATGAAAGATCAGGAAATCATTGAATGATAGGCCCTATCATGTCTATTTTGGATGCACATAATTGCATTCATCAATTTATTATACAAAATGCTTCAATGAAATGTTTTTAAATCCTAAGTACTTCAACAGGTGGTTAAGTTTTGCTTACGTTTTGCATTTATATTTTACTTCTGTTTATACTGTGGTGAGAAAAAGAAGTGTATTAGCATATCTGTATGTGGAATAAGTTTAATTAAATTCTTATGAAGAAACAGGTTAAATATCAGAGCAGTTAAATCAAATGGGAATGGAATATTATAGGAACACACCCTCCTTTTTTATCAAGGTTTTTATGTCAGCTGAGAGCTTGTGGTAAAATCTGAATAAACAGACAGAGATTAGTAATTTCTGCCAAGATAATCTCATGAGGCCAGTATCAGCCAGTTAGTAAAGCCTGAGAAGATGTAACCTGCATAAATATTAATAGTGTGAATTTTACAGGTTTTTTTCATTGAATAACTTGGACTTCCAGTATACAGTCCTTTGTATTTGATGATCATTGCATCAGTGCATTGCAGCACTGATTATCAACTCTCAGTATGTGAGCAGTGTGGAGCATGCAGATCTTTTGATGTAGATAATGGCCTTTCCATTTCTTATGTTGTCTCTTTGTTTTTTATGTTTACATGCAAAGGTGACTGGAATTGGGTAACTGGAATCCACTGTTCCAGATGGCTGTGGCCACTTCTCACTTCAAAACATCAGTGATTTTGTGGTTCAGTGAAGTTCTGAGAACTTTCTAGTTGTACAGTGTGAATGCATTTGTGTGTGGGAATATGACAGGCTGAATATCATTGATCCTTTGAAGGAGTGTTAAAAAAGTTTTCTAAAAGGGTAAAGGACTACTGAATTTCCTGTCTTGCTACTCCTATGACTGGAAGTCTCTGAGTTGGTCTGATAAATACAAAGTACAAAATGGCCCAAATTGAATGCTTTATGTAGACATCAGGTCATTCTCATTTTCCCTTATGAGGAGTTGAAATCTTGATCTTTTCACAAGAAGACATAACTTTATCCTGTTGAACCATGAATGTGTAATTTTAGATTTTATTGTTTATAAATTAAGAAGATGATTCTATTTAATTGCATGTAAATACTAGTGAATAACAGAGCATTTTGGCTTTTATCTATTGCAGTGGATTGTGTTATCAATTTATGTTTTTACTCTTTTCACTAGGATGATAGTGATGGTAGCAAGGATGGTGGTAATGGAATTTTTTCCTTTTTAACTCACTATAACAAATAACTCACTAGATTAACTTTATAATTAAAAAGCAAATTTTTTACTGTTGGATGTGCTGCCACACTGACAGACTTGTAAGCTGCTATATCCTTTCAATGAGAAAAGAGAGAATGGGTTAGTATATAGACGTGTTTTGATCTAAGGCTGAACATCAGTCTTGCTTAAAAACCTGCCACAAAAAGAGTATTTCCCACTGAACTTCTTTTCTCATACTGTACCTGAGACTAGTAAAAAAAGTAACCAATTGCAATGAAAATTTATTTAGGCAGGTTGTAGGGGCAATAAAGCTTCACACAAAGTTGATTTTCAATCACAGGTAAGGTAGATTGAAAGGGTCAGGAAGTACTTACATATTCATCTCATTAGGTAACAGAAATTGTATCACATGGCTTGTCTAACTTACCACAGCTTAAAGATCCTGTCTCAACTAGTTGCAGTGAATTATTTAAAAATTTAGCAGTGAGATCAGATTGGCGACCAGGAGAAAGTTTCTTATCAGCAATGCAGTGCAGCACTGGAACGGGTCATCCATGGAGGTTTCCAAGACACAACTGGACAAAATAGTGGCTGGTTTAACATAGTGCTGGCTATTATCCAGCAAGAGGATTTGCAGAGGTCTCTGTCAGCAATCATTTCAGTGATTCTAAAGCCAGAAAATTCTTTAGTCAATTATTTGAAGGATAACATTATTTCCAATGAAAAATAAAGGAAATTCAGTTTGTTATGAACTGTTAACTGTGATGTAAATCTGTAATATTTATGAAAGACACTACTATGCATGCATGTTTGATTTGTCCACAAGTTTGGTAGAAAAGTAAATGCTTAGATTTTCAAAAGCCTGATAAGTGTAATCTGGAGATATTTGGCTTAACAGCTCACACCAATACTCCAATGAGAACTGTGCATCTATAAAACCTTTGTAGGATTAAACCACTTGATTGATTGTCATTCCATAAAGAAGAGAAGCTATGTAAAGTAATAGAGGAATTAATTTCATTTTTATTTCTCTTGCTAGTCTCCAATGTAATATTTTAATTTACCTTAAAGTCAACAGAAGCTGAATTCCAACTGATACAGGATTCTAAGTGAATGCTTTCAGTGTGGCTTGATGGTGCTGGTATCTACAGGGTACCAATCCATCAGAACCACAGTTCTGAAGCTCTTCTGCAGATTGCTGAGCTTTTGTGGGTATCTCAATGGAAATTATCTCAAGGCTTCTACAGTGCATTGCAATCATGGCAGACCTACCTGGCAGACCAAAAAATCAGATCTCTCCAAACATCTGGACAGCAATCAAAGAACACTGCTAAGCACTAGTTCCCATGCCTTTTCCCACTCATTTGCTGTTAAAGAAAGGATGCCAGAAAATTCTTTACATATGGCTTTATGTTTCAGAAGTTACAGTAAGCTCCTCCTTCAACAAATATTGCTGCAGTATCTTATAATCCAATCAAGGAGCCAGGGACTGAATAGGTATGAAATCTAAATGTCTTCTCACATTTGCTTACAGTTCACTAACAGATCTTTTACTTCCAGTGCCAGTTCAGTTTGGAGATGCTGAGGCATGCAGAGAATTTACTAGTATCCCTATTGTGCAGAGAAACACCAAGGCTCCATACTTACTCAATTTAATATCTCTGGTTCTCAAAGTCATAGAAAAAAATAGAAATTAGAATTCAAAATTGAAATTAGGCCCAACTTCTAAGTTAATTCTTTTTTTTTCAGGGTATTTCAAACCATCTGACAGGGTTAAATATCATCATCATTTTCCTCCTTTCAACTGATGAGTAAAATATTCATGAGGACAGATAACTTCTCAATATCATACTAGTTTGGAACAGAAGATCAACTTCTATGTTCCTTGAAAGGTAATTGTGGTATTTCTGTAGATCTAAATGCAGCCAGGATATTACTCCAGATCTCATGTCTCAAAGTTTCATACTCCTTTTATTAGGCTTTAACAAAAGGACTTCAGTCATCAGGACATTCAGTTCACAGGAATTTTTAATAATGTAGTAAAAGACATGGTCCTCCTCTTCTCTTCTCTTCTCTTCTCTTCTCTTCTCTTCTCTTCTCTTCTCTTCCCTTTATAGTAAGAATGAAAATGCCACTACAGATTTACCCATTGCAAGCACAATGCTTTAATGATTCTCTTCAGTGTTCTCATGTGATCTAACTGTAAAACTGATCTATTTTCCAGTTTTAATTGACTAATAAGAAACAAAATAATCACAGTACTGAGCTTGCATAACAATGAATGTCCATCTTTAAAACTTTTGTTCTCCACCCAATTACATTTATGAGACGTTATCCTAACATGGAGCCTACAAACAAGTACCTCTATAAATATGCCTGCCAGGTTTAAAGCTAAAGGTGAGCAATAACTCTTTATTTCAGCAAGATCTTGGTTACAAATTAACTTTTCTATGCTCAGTGTACAAGGGCTTGTCCCACATGTTTTTCAGGAACTGGATCCTGTTGCCGTTCTCTTGAGACATACGATGTCATTCCTTTATATTTTCTAGATCAATAACATTGCTGGTATAATTCAGGGCAGAGAATGGGAGAGTTGTGGATAGAAGGTGAATGAGAAACCAGTTGTATAATCTGATACTGTGAAATGTGGGATCACAAGAAGGCCAGCATTTATTTAAGGTTTTTTTTAAACATTTTAGAATATGTTTTAAGTTCATTTAGCTAGAATAGTTCAGATAAATTAATAATAGTAGAATTATATGAGTCAAGATCGCCTGAAAGTAGAAACCAGATGGGCTTTCTAGGAAGAGAGGCTACATTTTATGAGATGAGCTAATATAATTGTAAAAAGCACAGAAGCTTTTGGGCTCACCAGCCTTTGCTCCCATGCACAGATTTCAAGTAAGTTTTCAAGGGTCTTTGGCATTGATTTGAGGATTCTTTAATCTGACATGTTGCTCTAAGTGAATTACAAGCCTTTTTCTTTCACCTTAGATCCTTAAGTACATATGTATTGGCATTCTCTGTGCCGATTCACTGGAGCCTGTGAGCATATGTGTCAATGTGGCCAAGAATTTATCATGTGTATGATCTTCCATAGAAATCTGCTAATTAAAATCCTGTTATGTATGAAGTACTCACATATTAGGGCTACAAAGTGACATCCTTATAAAGGCAGCTAAATTGCAACAGCCGGATACTTTTTTCTGTGAACGTAGCTACAGTTAAAATCTGTATTTACACTTAATCTGCGTTTGCACTTATGTGTACAAACACTTTCTCTCTCCAAACACCCCCATATATATGTGTGAGTTTGGGAGGGGAGGAACGGGTTGGGAAAAGAGGAACAGTTCTCACACTTGCAGTCAATGCATTTTTATGGTTCTTATTACAGACTTCACGGATAAGAATCATCCCATGCTCAATAACAGTCTGTTACACTGTTTCATTACCACTATATCCAAAAGATATAACAAAAGGAATAGAAATGGGTTTTTATTCTACCAATGACTTCTAGAAATGCATTCACAGTGGAAAATATAGCTGTGGCATAAATTCAGCAAGGCTAGAAAATACAATGCTGAAAACATTTTGAATATATAAATATATACATGTTACAGATTAAAGTTTTCATCTCTGATTGTTCAGGAATTTGCCCTTTCTGTAACAATGTGTTTTCAGGATTGCTTCTCAGGCAGCTGCGTGAGCTGCAGAGACAACAGCTGAGAGTTGTTTAACAACTGTCTTGTGATGTTCAGTGAGATGCATCTGTGCAAAGTTTCCTGCACAGCCTCTGTCAGGTAAATACTTGTAACACGTGAATTCTAAGATACTTCACATCAGACAGCATCCTTGAACTGTAGTTTATTTTCACTGAAATAAATGGAATTAGTCTTGCTGGTGGTGTTAGCTTGGGGAATCAGTGTTTGCCAGAAGGAGGACCACAATAACTGCTATTACTAATCAATTATAAAATTACAATGTTAAAAGAAGATGAGAAAATGTGATTTAATAACTTAAACCATCAAATATTCACAGTTAAATGCCCAGCTCTGCATTTTCCCAGGATAGACATCAGTAGCTAAATAGCAGCACCAATTTTAATTCAGTAAAAATTCTATTTCAACACAACACTAATATTGAAGTATACACTGAAGACTTAATGAAACAAAAGAAAAATTATGACTAGTCCAACTTGCAGCATTTGGCCTTCAAAAATCACTAGTAACTCATCAGTGGTGGCAAGAGAAAAATAACTTTCAAAAGAGTTTAGAGGCCTTTTGATCTTCTTTTCTACTTTAAAATCAATTTGAGTTTGACAGTATCTCTGAAAATTGTCTCAGTCGCCAGTGTTACAAATATTACTGCTGCTGCTGTTGAATGGGAGTGTTTTCATAGCAGCTAAACTAGGTGGTGATTTCCCATTGTAATCTCACCAGTGAAACAGGAGAGAGGAGTGGGGGAAAGCTGCCCATCTTGGACTGCAGTTAATGCCCAGGAGACAGTTCTTTATTGAGCAGTTGTAGGGTAGAAAATGCAGGGCTTTATGTTGCTATTTTGCAAAACTTCCTAGGCACATCCTTTCTCAAAACAAAAGATTGTTTTACTAGGACCCACCTTTACAAACTACATGAAGAATAGGGCCTAAATTGCGAAGTACTCTCTGCCTGTAATATCCCTTAAAAATCCCTGTGGAATACTACACTTTCATTACACATTAACGTTGGCGTCGGTAGCTGGATACACACAGAGCAACGTGCGCAAAAGGCAATTACTTAGAAACAGGTAAAGACTTCTCTTTCGTGGAATTCAATGTTAAGTCACAAATTGTGTTTTAGCAACTGTACTCGTATATTGTTCGGATTTCCCCCCGAAACGGGCGCGGGTCTGAGCGCACAGAGCCCCGAGCGCCCCGCTCGCCGGGCGCGCAGTGCCCGCACCCAGGGCCGGGCGGGATCCCGCAGAACTGAAAGCAGGTAGAGGCACTTCCTGCAGGCAGAATTAAAGAGAGAATGGGAGTTTGCCTCTGATCTCCTTGAAAAACCAATCAGGCCAGATCAGCCAGGCGTTGATTCTCCCTCCGTCCCTCCTACACCTTTTCCAGAGGCCCAATGGCCTTGTCCCTTTGGGAGATTGACTAGAGTCACATGAGCTGCACCAAGGGCAGGTAACTCAGGAGAGGGGAAGGGGAAGAGGGAAGGGGAAAAAAAAAAGGAGAGAGAAAAAAAAAAAAGCCCAAGCCCAGACTGAGCTTCTGCCATGATGTCAGAGGGAAAGAAACCCACAGCTTGCTAATTTCACCTCCCAATCGGCCCCGGGAAGGAGATCACCGGGAACAGGTAGAGATGGGAGCTTTCTTTCTCCATGTTTTTTTTCCTCAAAAACCCAACGTCCTAAATCGCTCTTTCTTTCCTCTTTATATTGTGACTCCTCGTTCGCTCTTTTTCCCTTTGATTACTTGGAGGTAGGGGGTGAGCCTTGTGGGTTTTTTTGGGGGTGTTTTTTTGTTTGTTTGTTAGTGTGTCTTTCTTTTGCTTTTTTTTTCTCT
>VWZW01003082.1:842347-969028 GCA_013397115.1 Edolisoma coerulescens | reverse complement strand
TTTTTTTTTTTTTTTTTTTTTTGACCTCTGCTTTTGATTGTAGTTGTTTCCCCCTGTGGTCATGACGGCTTCGCACAGTGACTCTTTGGTGGTGTTGTTTGGGGCAACAGCTGGTGCATATGGGGCTAAACTGGGTTCGGATGAGAGGGAACTAATTCTCTTGGTGTGGCAAGTTGTGGACCTACACAGCAAGAAGGTATGGCTTCGATATCCGGGGCGAGGGCGCGTTCCCCGGCGCGGGGCGAGCGGGCTCTCCCGGCCGCTCGCCGCCTGCCCGGAGCCGTTTGTTCATTTCACAAATGCACCGAGGGAGGGGAGGGCGCGGGGCCTGTGCCCGGGGGTCATTCCCTGCCCGGGGCGCTCGCTCGGGAAGCTCCTTTTTGTGCCGTCTTCAGAGAAGTAACTTTTAAAGAAAGTTTGGCCGCTTCCACACCCCACTGCCCCGTCCGCCTTAAATCATGTGTAGCTTCGAGGATGTCTGCGGACTTTTGAAGCTTTAAAACAAAAAGCTGCCCCGGGTGGCTCCGAGCGTGCTCGCTTCCCTGGGAGCCGGCTCACGGTCACCGTTGGACCCTTTGGGCCTGCTTTTTGTTTGTTTAACCAATGTTTGGATAACCTTTAAGAGAATATTGACTTCTTTTAATTTTTAGGCCAACCTAAAAGTAATCTCTAATATTTTTTTTCTCCCCAAAAGCCCTATCATAAATAACCCCCTAGAGTTGAAGGGCTTTGATAAAACAAACAGGACTATCAATTTCATTAGTGGATTCATGAAACTGCCTTAATATTAAGTGATCTTCCCTTTGCAGTTAACTCCCGCAAAAGTCGGTGCTAACTGCAAAAGGCCTCCCACGAAAATGGGCTCGGATACTCCGAAGCAGAGAGCGTGGCTCTCCGGGGTGGGAGGGAGAGAAACCGCGGCCAAAGGTTTCGATTTGTGAAATAGACAAATGCGTTTTCTCCTGGCGTTTATCGGGAGGCGATACTGCACCTTTCTGATTTTTCTGCAGTCTCAACACATTGCTGTAAAGAGCTAATTCGATTGTTCCTCACTTTTGCCCATAATTTCTTAAATGTTTTTAGGTAGGGACACTACACAAATCCCTGGTGAAAGCAGACAACTTGGACTTAAGTGACCAGTGTCGCGAAGTCAGTGGCTTAACGCCAGAGGGACTGGGCAAAGCTGAACCACTGGACCGGGTTCTTCAACAGGTGAGGTGCTGCTTTTGGGATCAGGGGCTCCTCAGGGTGAAGCCTGTGAACGAGGTTTAATGGATTTGAAAAAGGAAACAGACTTCGTTTCTGTCTTTAATTTTGAAATCACAAGCAGGTTTTTATGCTAACCCAAAAGATACCTGAACCATTTGAAATGGGAACCCCATAATTCTGAAACAGTTAATACCAGAGTGTTTGAGGGGATGCTGTAAGTCTTTGGAAGATCTGACTTCTGGTTGTTTTGATGGGTCTACTTTTATTCCGGATTTCTCCTAAGCCTTAAAAGAGTAGGCCAGTAAGAGTACTGCTTAATAAAGCAGTGCTAATCAATTTTTCAAACTTCACATGGTACATTCCAATCTACAGGTTCACTGCTCTAATGTGTATTAAAAAACTTTTTCTCATTTGCTATTCTTAAAGTCAGCTGAAATCTTCAAAATCTTTCATGTAACATCAGATATGCTTGTTGTGTATCACTCTTTTCCAGATGAGCCTAATTAGTGAATTATAAAGTGATTTGGTTTAAATTTTTTCTGATTTCCGTAGTTTTGCTCTTTGGCTCATTTAATATCACACTGAGACAGTAAATCTATAAATTTGTATGATACTTACAGCTCAAGAGGATTTAAGTTACTTCAAAAAATTTAGTGCAAATAGTGTATACATGATGCAGTTCCCAAAAGTTTGCTTGCTTTGGCTGTCCTTTCTGTACATGAAATGTGCTTGAATGGAAAAATACAATAGTGCATTTTTGTGTAACATATAAACCTGGCTTTCCACACCTTGTCTGAATCACTCGTAGGTGTGTTTCAGCAAGAAACTTGCTTAGGCAGTAGAACAGGTTCATGTTGCTGTAACTTCTGGTGACACAGATAACTTGGCCGACTTGGTCCTAACCCTCTCTGATACTGCATGGTTAACAATACACTCTGGAGGATCTTTGAACATGTAACTTCTATGTGGCTTAAAATCTGTCAGTATTGGCTGCAGTGGCATTTGTTGTACTTGCATTTGTTTTGCTGGAGTCCTGGACCAAGAGGTGATTTTCTTTCTTTTTTTTTTTTTTTTTTTTTTTTAAAGCTTCATAATAACCCCTGAGAAAATGTGCAGCTGCAGGTTTGATCTTGTCCCAGATCTTGCACTAAAGACATCTGGAACAGCTCAGCTTAGTACACTCTGTTTACCTTTATAACAGACACACTTTAATTATGCTCAATACTTTATGAGAGATTGTATCTTATTGCCGTAAATTGCACTGTAGGTGGGTCTGCTTTAGCAAATAAAAGGAAATACTACCTTTGTGTGTAGGTGGGTAGAGACTCTTGAAAAACAACAATTTTTTTCCTTTTTGTTTGCATATCTATGCAACTAAATAATGATTTTGCTGTTAATTGTTGGATGCCAGTTGTGATGTGGCCAGTTCCATTATAAGTCATCTGAAACACACCTTACCTAAACTCTTCTCCCTTCCCCTCTGTGTCCTGACTCCTGTGGGAATTAGGAGAGAATTAATTCAACTTCCTGCTTGCAGTGGTGGCAAAAAGCAAAACTCCATATTCTTTAATAGTAGATCTTTTTCTGCATTTCTGAAGACAAGTCCACTGAATATTTTAATTGCATCATGTATTTTAAGGATGAGTCAGGTATTTGACAACACATACAGGGTTTTTTTTTTTCTTTCTCAGTTAAGCATTTTGATCAGCAAAAGCACAGGTAGGTGAAGTGGTTGTTTGAAAAGGAGGAGGAAAAGGAAGTAGACTTGTACCTTGATTTGAGATAATGTTATAGAGTATGTGAAATTAGCTTTCCACACCCTGCTTGGATTGTGGTAGAAAATTGATGATGCAGCTGAAAATCACCCACTTTAGCACATATCTCAATCATGTAAATGAAAGTTTTGGTGCCTGCCTGTGGCTCTTGCCTTGGGATCCCAGCCTCTACATGTAGAAGGAAGTGAGAATCACTGAGCACAAATCCATTGTAACTTTTATCCATGCTTCAGAGGCCTCTTTCAACTTCAAACACTCTGTGGTTCTGAATCAGTGATTTGTAGCTGGTAAACAGTAGATCAGCTACTGTGAGTCTGGAGTTATTCCCCTGACCCCAGAAAGTCTCCTTCTATTGCTGTGTAGTTCACTTTCCAGCAATGATGGGGTCTGCTACAGCACGCAAGCCCAGCTCCAGTCTACCTGTAATCTGTGGTCAAGTCTTTACTCTGCTTTTAACCAGTCACTTCAACAAATGATGCATCATTTCAATTTTACTTCATATTCTTAAAATGTTACATCTTGCACAGCTTACTACTTGAGTTTGTCTGAAGAAATATTCTAAAATAGGGTTCTTTATCAATAAGTTTTGGTTGTGGTAATTTTACAAGGGAAGGTTCTGAAGCACAGTGTCCCCAAGTAACCAAGCTGTTTGCTGCAGTGTATGCTCTATATGTTTTGTTGCAAGATTTTAATTACTTGTCCAGGGTAACAAGCATTTGATTCCATAGGTACTACTGCAGTTATGGGATCCATCTGTATTTTCTGATAGATGATGTGCCATGTTGTCATAGCTTTCCTTTGGGGAGGATGGAGTATGTACAAATATCAGGGAAATAGCTACCTGAAGTCATAAAATGTGTGCTCTTTGGAAGCAGCCTGCTTGATGTATTTAGTTCAAAATGGCATTAATAACTTACCTCCGGTGTGGGACCAGTAATGATGAACTCGCAGATGCTGAGATGTTGCAGAATGCTACTGAGTAGAAGAATGTGAGGATTTTTATTTAACAAAGTAAGTGGGAGATCTCTTGTTCAAGTGTGTATTTGGTACTGTCTTCAGCCTGTGATCTAAGCCTCTAAACATGCATCAGCTACACCACTTAACAAGGGCAATAGTTTTCTTCCTGCATTACTGGGACATTCTTGCCAGGTTTCGTTGTTCAGATCGTCAAATCACAGGACTGGCTTATTTAGCATGTTATTTCTATTTTTCTAGTTAACTGCTGTAGCTTTATAGTTTCCCAGTTTCTAAGCTTTTAAGGGAGAGCAATTATTTTCAGGCTGCCCTCTGAAACCTTGCAGGAATGGAACCTTGCTTTTAAAGAGCAAAACCAAAATGAACTTTGCCTTTGTCTCAGCCCCATTACTCTGTCATCAAAAAGCTGACATCCTCATGTGCTTCTCTGATTGTAGCCACGGGGGTTCTAAGTTAAAGATCCCATATGAAGTTGAAAGTGTTGTGGATTTCATAATCCTTCCCATACAGAAAACCTGGCTGAATCAGCATGACTTGCCTTAAGACATGTTACTTTCCTTTTGCAAGGCAGTATTTGCATGTCTTCCTGACAAAGGATAAGTCTAAGAAGAGCTAATAATTTTGGAGAACTGTCTGCAGTGTTTAGCTGTAATTACCATCTTTCTTTGAACGATACACATACAAAGGGAGACATTCTCTTGTGAGACCTGGCTTTGCTTTTGGACCTACTGAAAGCATTCGAATTTAATCTGTGGATTGACATTTAAGTATTAGAAATTTGTTTAAAAGACTGTCCTAGTCGTGCTGATTGAATATATTGAATCAAATACATCAGTGAATATTTTGAGTCATATTCTTAAATAGAGAAAGACAAAGCTGGGCCTTTTTTCCCCCCACTCCCCTAAATAATGCTTAAATTGAAAATACTCAGTGGTTGCCACTTTATCAGGTGATAAGCAAATTGCCAGTTCCCTCAAGCATGTTTGGATGCCTATTGATCATCCAGCTGAGCTGCAGGTGCAATTTATTTTCAGCAAATTCAGCAAGAAACAAGCTGGTTAAATGGGCATTTGGAAACAACTGGGATGGGGGGAGAGGCGGAAGAACCCGCGAATTCCTCTAACCTGATAAACCGGTTACCACCTTCTTTTTAAGAGGAACTTGTTCTGCAGCTTCTTCTTCACAAAGTGCTAGCAGAAAGTTTTCTTGGCTCCCTTGCCAGCTGTCACACCTTCATTTTGGATAAATGATTGTTTAAAATCTATTTTTAATACATCTCTCAGTCTTCAAACTGCAGAAAAAAGCCCTGAAAATACCGGGTGAACCTTTTTTTTTTTTTTTTTTTTTGAGTCTTATGGATTGTCTTCTAACTTCAGATTGTTTGGTGACTGCATCACCTCCATAAAACTCCTAACTGAGTTTGGAGTATTTGCTGGGTCTGAGTTCAGACGTTTTTGGAGCAGGTGTTTGGCAAACCTTTGGCAAGTGTTACTAGACAGGCTGTTCTTTCCACAACAAATACTTGGGGTGTTGTTTCACAAGATTTGGCTTCAGCAGTGAAGCCAGCTTCTCCCCTGCCCCTACACCAGACTCTGCCATCTTTTTGTTGTGTCAGTAAAACCCTTTGTGAAGATGTGCTGTAAACAGGATCACTGAAATGAGCAGGTGGGGTGGGAACTCCAAACTGCTTTGCTGTCCAAGCTCACGTCCTGTGAAACTACACCCTTTGGTTGTGTTTTCATGATCCAACACGTTTGATGGTGATACCAGCTTAAGCTATTTCTGCCCCTGCATTGTGTGCTCAAGCTGCCATTGTATGAAAACTTGAGTGGCACCTTTCACTTAGGCAGGTGCTGCTACGGCCCTCCCTCACCTGCATTCTGCCAGTACAAAAGTTTTTGGGGCTGCAAATTGAACTGGAGCAGGGCACTGTTCTGAATTGAAGCCAGTTCTGGTTTGGACTGGTTCTGTCTGATGCACATGTGGCAGATGAGGAAGTTTTCCTGAGGGCAGCTGTACCACTAAGGTGTGGGTGAAAGGAGGGTAACGTTTTAAGACAGGTAGGGCACTGAGCAGTTTATGTGAAACTGTGGCCTTGGTTTGGCATCAGCAGTGGGTGATGAGGATTTCCTGATAGACACAAGGGCCTTCAGGCTGTCAGGGCAGGGTAAGCAATAGATTCCTGCTCCTACAGGAGTGTCCTGTGTGCAGGTAGCCATATGTGGAGTTTTTACATCTATTAACATCCAATAACTGCCTATTTTCATTGATAAATTTAGATGAGTGTTGGTTAAATTATGTTGCATACTTAATATTGGAATATCATCAGTATTTACTGTGTGGAATTAAGGATGTGCTAATGCTTCCTGTAGCTGTAGGATGTTATGGTGTGGATTTTTATTTTTTTTTTAGCTATGGCTAACTCTTTTTTTCAGAACCTTACTTGTAATTCTGTTGTTGATGGTATAGGTAAACAATTTTTCCCTTTACAAATCCTCAGTGCTACCCAGCTCTGTAGCCCACTACATTATTATTGAAACACTCAAATCTGTTCCCTCAAAAAACCCAGAAAAGGCTTGATAGCACAAACAGTTCCTCTGTTATGTATATTTTATCTATATATATATATGTATACAGAAATATACATATGTAGATCATGTGAATCCATTTGTTATTGGCACCATTGGTGTTCTGTTAGGTTGTGTGGAAAAGCAGTGACCTTACCTTCTCCAAAGGCTGCAATACTCTTATCTGAATTCCTTGAGTATTCCCTTTAGGAAATAGGAAGGTTCCCTTGCTTTGTTCCTATATTTAGGTACATTTCATTTCAGAATAAGCAGAGAATTAGATAAAGGAATTTGTCTAAAGCTGCATATTCTTTTCCTTGTAGGCATAGAATTGGGGTAGCCTTGGCTAGCTGGGCTATCTTCTCTTAAAACTATAAGCACCAATATTCATGAGAAGTGAATAATTTGGCCCAGTGATCTGAGGATGAGTAGACTTTTTTATGATAGCAGATGTTGCTACTTTTCCTGGTGAAGTAGAACAGTAATATTAAATTACCATGTCTGGGATTAGCATATATGGACAAATAAACTTTACTATGACCTCCCAGAAGAGCTTGAGGTTCCTGTTGTCACAGGGAGTGATGTTGTGCCGTGTTTGAAAACTCTGTCACTAACACATTTGGATGTTTCCACAGGTATAATGTTATATCTGAATACTTGAATTTCTCTTGAAATTGTTCTTGCAGGTTTTTTTTAAAGTCATTGAAAGACAGCAAAACAGAGGGTAGAAGCATTTTAATACAAAAATTGCTGGATTTCATGATCCTCAGAGACTTTCAGCTTCTTTCCTCTAATTTGCTCTGAGTAGCTACTGAGAAAATAAAAATGTGTTAATGAATTATTGTCAGGATTTTCAAAAGTGGCTGAGGAATAAATGAAGCATAAAGGATTTTCACGTGTAGATGTGGCATTTAGCGACATCATTTAGTGGTCAACTGGGCACTGTTAGGTTAATGGTAGGAATCAATGATCATGAAGATCTTTTCCAACCTAAATTATTCTATGATTTGTATTCTGCTATTTTGACAGTAATTATATGTGCAGTGCTTCTATCTGTTCTTGCTGTTAACATGGCAGCAGATTAGAAAACCTTTTGTGGATGCTCTGCATTGTGTGCAAACCTGTGCTGTTTCTCTCTCCCTCTGGTAGCATTTTGAAAGGGTTGCACACTTCCTCAATCTGTTTGTTGGTTTACTCGATTCCCCCCCCCACCCCTTTTTCTTAAACCGATGCTCTTAAGTTATATACGAAGTTCTTGGGTAGCTGAGTGCTGCCAAATGAGGGCAATGTCTCTGTCAATGTGTTGCAGCACTTCTCTGCTGAGCAGTTGGATTTCAGACTGATGCACAGATGCTAGAATTGATACTGCTAGCAAAGCAGTGTTGTGGCCAAAACTAAAAATGCTGATTGAAGATTAATCATAAGAATAATAATGTTAGCCCTGTCTCATTTTATAATTTCTATGGTTAAAATTGGAAATTTTGTGTCTGTTAATTAGAAACATAAATAGTAATTCTCCCTCAATGTTCATGTCTTTGCCATCTCCTATACTCTGGAAAAGCTTTTTTCTTCATAATAGTTGCTGCTTTGCAAAAACGTGCAGAGATGTCGTGTTTTCCTGCATGATCCATTTCTGTTAGCTACAACCTTATTCCAATAAAAGGGGGGAAGTATTGATACTCTGAAAGACAACTTGACACGTGTCCTAAGAGAGTACTGAGTCAGAAGTCATGTTTGTTTTAAACCATGTTTCAGTGCTTTGCTCTGATAATCTGTGGTGATGTTCTTTAAACTGTTCACAACTTGCTCCAGCATACTTCCATACAATAGACTCTGTTCTGGCTTTGTTCATAAAAAGCTGCTTTCCTAATTCGTGCCTCATTTATTAAATCCACATGCTATGAAGGTAGATGTGAGTTATGGGATAAATATTAGGCAAAAGGTATTGGGAATAGAAATTCAAATGCTCACCCCTTTGATGAGTGACAAAACAAAACAATTGAAACCAACTCTTCCACTTCCCCCGAACTTCCATTCAAAAATATTTTCGTTTCTCTTTCCTCCTGCTGCCTTTCTTTGTAGAGCTGCAGTGGGCAGAGTGTGGCAAAAAGTAATGAGAAATGGATATTTTGTTAGCACTGAAATATTGGTTAGAAACTTAAGGTTAAGAAACGGTTCCTTTTTGCAAAAACTTGGCTCCTATGATGATTTTGGACACCTGTTAGCTTAGAATGAAAGGTTCTGTTACTAGAGCTCTAGGACAGTCTCTGAATTGTGTTATCATTCTTATTCAATTCAAATCAAAACTTAATTAGTGGGGTTCCCTTTCTCTGGCTCTTATTCTAGAGAAATGTAAGCATGTGCTTTAACATAATGAGCTGTGTCGACATTGGCAGTGTGTGAAATTAATTCTGCTGTAACTTCTGTAAAGATGTTTACTTTCCTGATAAGTAAGTCTGTTGCAGCGAATTGCACTAAGAGGAAAGTAGAACTATAGTAATGCAACTTGAAAAATAGAAGTGCAAAAAACCCCTGTGGGAGTTTTGCTGTGTAACTAGACCTTATTGTAGCTGAAAGTTAATTAAAGTTTCTTTTGCAGCTTAAGAAACACACAAGACAGTGTATAACACACCAAGCCTCTTGAATCAAATACCATTGGATTGGAGGGGGGATCATGAGAAATACATAGCTGGAAATACATAGTTGTCACAAGAATATGACTGTGACAGAGTTTTGCAGTTTGTTTGACAAACACTTGAGTGTCTCAGTGTTATTTCTTACAACAGAATTAAACTTACACAGGATGGACGTTACCTTATTGTAAAGCATGTGAAATGGCACCTGTAAATATGAAGTGCAGGAGACAACTGCTGTTCTTGTGCTATGCTTAAAGAAACAAAAGAAAATAGAAATCAACAGCCTTTCTCTCTACAAAAGAAAATATAAATCAACAGCCTTTCTAAGTCTCAGATACTAAGATTTGATCTCAAGAAGCTGTGACTTGCTTCACATTCAGACAAACTCATGTCAAGTCTTTTCAGTCACGAGGAACTTGCTTTGGAAACAGTAAGTTACCTGAAAGGGAGGACATAGTTCTATAAGACAAAGCAACATCTAAATAGCATCACCATTAATGTCCTTGTTCTGTGTTGGGCAGGTCTGGATCCCTTGGAAGGCCAAGTGTAAATTTTGACCTTACTCAGTTGTGAACCGCTAAAATTGTATCTCTAATAATTTCTTACTCTCATTTTTCCTTATATGAGTCGTAAACCAATTCTTGATGCTTGCCCTAATCTGTGACTTGAAAGTTTGAGAGACTGAAGGCAAATTGATTTAGGGGTCTAATTCCACTTGCTCTTTATGTATTTGTGAAAGCATGTTTGTACAAGAAAGGGAACACTCCCCCATTTAGGAAGCAAAGCAGAGTCAATTTAAGAAAGTTTGACTTCTTTTTGCTGATATTGGTAAGGGTTTGATCAAGAATCACTTGGATTCTTATATAAGCAATGATACTTCATAGATCTCAAGGCTGTATTCAGGAAAGTCCATGCCTATAATATTCTTACAGTATAAGTTTAATGGAGAGGCAGGAGTATGAGAAAATCATTCAGGAAACTGGATTGTGGATGATAGGTGCCTCTTCATTCTTTTGATGTTGCCTCATCTTTTTACTTTCCCTGCATATTACTACAAAAAGAATTTGAGAAACAACCTACTAGAAAAAATGCTTTAATTTTGCAGGCATTGGCTATTCTCCTACAACTGGTTAAGCTTGCACTACAAACAATGAGGTAGTGTTGAGTAAATAGAGCAGTACCAAGCATTACAGTCAATAGAGCCAGTGCTAAAGATCACATTGCTAATGAAAGTTTGTCCTTGAAACAGAGGTGAGTGGGAGTGGGGGAGGTATAGAGCACTGAGAGAGAGCTTGTGCTTATATCAAGACTTTGGGAAATATTGCAGTCATGGCATTAATTAAAACCTAGAGTTTGGAAAGTATGTTCAACCTTGTCTTTCAGGCTGTAATGACTTGCTCTGTGAGTTGAGCTGATAGCAAGCAGCCTGTGAGGAGTGTGAGGCACTATTGTAATCCTGCTTGAAATGTAGGTAAAAGGTTGACAGAGTAGAGATTTTTTTGTATTAGTAGTACACAGAATTTTCTTTTTGCCTCAAGTCAGACTCATGAATAACCAGTGCTAACAAATAATAAAGTATTTTGCAAGATATGCATATTTTTGCATTATTTTGTTGGTTTTGATAGCTATGGCCTCTTTCACACAGATTAATTTAAAGTGAAAATGTAGTTTATCTCAGTAGGTGTTTCTTTATTTAACAATTTCCTGACACATAACATAGTAGTAAAGTAAGTCCACAAACTCTGAAATTCTTATGTTGCTGGACTGGGGTGCTTTATCTTGCACAAGGCTGACTTCAAGTAGCTTATTTGTGGAGTACTCTGCATATTTCAACACTCTCTTATTAAAACAGGTTGTGCTTTTGAAGATAAAAGCCTGTGACCTGATTGCTGTGACATTCAGATGGCCTGAGCCATGGTCTTGCCTTTTATTCTTAATGCATTATCTGAATTAGATGCTGTAGATACCATAGCTGGAAAGCATGCAAATAATCTAGTGTTGCAAACTTCCATCTAAGAAATAATTAATCAAAAGTGGTCATAAAATGCTCAAGTGGCATGGCTTGGACAGATCTTTGTCATGGCAGAAGGTTAGATGTTCACATTCTTTTCTAGGAAGAATTAAAGCATTTAGTTAGCTATTGTTTACCTTGTCGCACAAAGACCCAGTCCCAATTAAAATGAACCACAGAAAGAAATAATGTGGAAGTTTCATCTTTAAGATGGTTTATCACAGCCCTGAGTCATGATGGTCTGCTTTCTATGCTCCACAGGCTCATTGGACAAACCATGACAATTGCTGCTCTGTTTCTGTATTTCATGTTCTACCTGCTGCTGAACAACACTAAACAAACCTATTTTTATGCAGGAAATTAGCTGTAGGCTACTCTCACCATCTAAGTTTAAAGTTGCAAGTCCCTCTGTTAATTCTGAAGGAATAGAATGAATTTTAAAGGAATTTGCTCTGGTTTATCCAGTGGAAGGATGCAATAAACTTGAAGAATTTTTTTTCTCCTCTGAAGTCTTGCAGTAATTGTAAGAGGTGTCTGTAGGCCTTTCTGTCTTGAGAGACTTGTGGTGACCTGTGAGATGACAACAAGGAGGAGGACAAGGTGGTATTATTTCCTGTAATTTCAGCTTCTTAACAAAGTAAAAAATAAAAGTGAAAATAATAAATACATTTAAAAATATAATTCTTTGTTTTTCAACTGCTACTTCTTTTGAAGATTTGTGATTGGAATTTCATGGCAGAACACCAGGCATAGGATAGTTGAGACTCTGTTGTCACCTTTGGCTCATGCCATGGGTAAAAAAGAATTAGTTTCTTTCTGTGAGAGAGGCAACAACGGGAGCTTGTCTATGTGAGCAGCTGGTGTGGAGGAGACTGCTTTGGAACAGCCAGAGATGCAGCAGGATGTGCAGTACCTGGTCTAGACCTCTGTTCAGGAAAGAAGACAAAGTGACAGCAGATTAACAGGAAGCAGCATAATGTACTCGAGGAGAAGACAGTCTATAGTGCTTGAAGCTCAGTGCCACATCCTGCCTCTCCTTGAGACTTAGTAGGGCAAACTTGCTCTTACACTTGTAAATTCCAAAGATGGATGGAAACTCTTAACTGGTTTTGGGTACTATGTACACATGTCTCTTGAGTACATTTATGGTGGCCTTTGTGACTGGTTACTTGTTCTGGTACTTAATGCAGTTTATAGGCCATCGAGAGGCATAAGGTGATATGTAACTTGACTGGATATACTGAGCAAAATTAGATTCTCTGGCAGGCTGGAAATGAAACCCATGTTTTTGTCCAGCCTAGTCTGCAGCCACTAAATCTCAGGCATTAGTGTTCAGTAGAGCAAATAATTGCCTTCCTCCTAATAGGAGAAATCAACTGGCAATATTATTTTTGAACATTTCTGGTGAATGGACCTGGGCTGCCTCTGTCATCTTCTGCATGTTTGCCCTGCAAAGAAATAAAACCAAGGGGCAATTTCTTTTTCATGTTTATGTCTGTATAGTATCTAAGTACAGTAATATTTTTTCCCTATTTAGCTGGAAGGGGAAAAGAAGTTATTTGTAGCTTGTGGCTACACTGAGGCTTGCACTTTTTTTCTTTTTTTTCCATACAGCAATTTCAGTACAAGGTCACCATGTATCCATTATCAGCCATGTGGAATATCAGTTAACAGATGAACAAAGGCAAGGGCTTACTATAGGATTCTGTGTTTAAAAAGTTACCCAGCACAATAAAGGGTTATCATACTTGTAAATAGTGCTGAAATGCAGTCTGTGCACCTCCCAGTAGTATTGACATGCTTTAAATTCCTCCATTGCATGGATAAGGCTGACATTATCACCAGGGTTGGAAGAGTGAAGGAGCAGAAAACTGCCCATGGAGAGTATTGTAAATAAACGTGAAACCCTCATGAGTGTAGGAACTGAGGCACAAAGTCCAAGTGAAAATATTTCCCTAGGTTGACGTGTCATGATGTGTTGTGTGTGTGTGCAAGCTTTGTATACCAAAGCTATGGCTTGCTGCTCCTGAGGTTTCTCATGCTGTATTAGACTTTAAGTCTTCGGACAGACGTTGGTTTTCAGTGGTGCTCCAATCTTGCTTATGTTTTAGTGGCAGACAGGTTCTGTTAATGAGATTTGGCTGCATCTCAACTCTGATCTCCTCCACTTCCCCCCATCCCAGAAACCACGTCCTTTCCCAAACACCCCTCATGTGCACGCCACGGTGGCACTGGTGTCCTGATCTTTAGTGGAGCTGCAGAGTGGGCAGAACAGAGTCCAGGGATGTGAGAACCACACAACAGCTGAGGCTGCAAGGCAACTATAGATGTTGTCCAGCCCAAGCCCTGAAACTTGAGCAGGCTGCCAAAGACCATGGCCACTTGGGTCTTTAGTATCTTAAACGATGAAGAATCTGCAACTTCTCTCAGTAGCCTCTTTCATTGTTCAGTTGCTGAAGATCTTCTTTCAGGAGCCGCACCTGCGACTGTATAATTGGGTTTGAGTGTTCTCTGGAATAAATTGTAGAGGACTTAGCATAAACTCAGGCTTTGAGGCAACAACTGCAGTACCTTTGCCTGTTGAAACAGAACTGGGAGTAGAAAATCTTCAGAGGAACCATTTTGAAGATTATCCTTTGTTTTCCATGCTGCTGTAAGCTGAAAGAAGACTGATCATTGTTATATGCTCCATGCTACAAGCAAAGAATGACTCACACCAAAGACCTAAAAGAGAGTCTAAAGCTCTAATGTTGTGAATTGCAGTAACGTCTAATAAGTGATGGGTTGGTTTTTTTTTTTAATACAAGTCAGACTGGAAAACATCCATGGTTATAAACAGTATGGCTTTAGTCATAGGTTTGCGCAAAGGAGATGCAAGCAGTGCACATTTATGTGCCTCAGATAAAACTTTTTTCATCTCAGGGTACTTTACAGATCTGTGGAGTGTTATTTTCGCTTTCTCTAAGACAGTTTCATTTTAGTAATATGAGGAGTTTTTAAGCTCAAGGGAATATATGAGAATGTAGGGCCTAAGTAAGCCAAAATAACTTTTCTTCTAAGTTATTCCTGAAAGTTTTCTTTTTAATAATGACCAAAAGATATAATTCCTGAAAAAGTTTTAGTGTGGGAATTTTTGTTTGGTTTGGTGGCTTTTGTTTTGTTTTGTTTGCTTGGGGCTTTTTTGCAAAACACTAATCTAGAATGCTAAACCTGTTCAAAGTCTTTCGACAGGCTTTAAGCCAAATCAAATATCATCTCTCTGTCTCATGTCTCCAGTTTTGACTGGACCAGATATAAACTGTTCACCCACCCAAGTCTAAAGACGGAGTGGAAGTAAAAATGAGCACTTTTTGATATGCTGATCTGGCAGAAAGTAAACCATGTATTCATCTGCAATCACCAAACTGTAAACTCTGGGCAATTTAGTAACATCCTGTGGATGCTACTGATTTGAAACCAGATCCCTACACTGTGAGGGACCATTCTTCGTGCAAAGAATGTTGATAAATATAACTCATCTTTCTACTTGAAAATAGATTCACATCTAGCTTAAATGTGGACTACAAGCTAAGGTGTTTTCTGGATTTTTGTGTTATACTTTAGCATGGCATTCCAGACCTGGTTAAACTGCAAGGATGCCTTTAATTCTGAAGCTCTGTGAATGATTTTGTCTAGTCTTAGCTGTGATGGGTCAGTAGGGCCAAAAGAAGCAAAAAAGAGAAATTTTGTGCATGACTAAAGGAAAGGATCCTGTTTTAAAGACTCACTAGGAGCTGCTGGAAATCTGATGAGTAAGAGATAGCTGAATTTTCTGTTATTTCTCAGAGGTGATTTAAAGAGAGAATCCCCCAGAGTGCCGTGGTGCTTTAGAAATAGTTCTGTTTGACAGCATGGGTGCATTCTGTGACTCAATTATCTCAGTATTTCATTACCATGCCAGGCACAGATACAGCGCAGATGCAGTGGCCTTTCTCAAGGATGAGAGCTATTTTTGGTAAGGGAAATGAGAATATCCAAATAGACAGATGTTTATTTTAGTGTTTCGTGCATCATAACTGTAGAAAAATCTTAATGAAGAATTTTCTTGTTTCTCTAAGGTCTACATCTTAGTTCAGCTATATTTAAGGCAACACGAAGGGGGCTGTTATTTTAGTCCCTTGGGATTCGTTTGCAAGAAACACAGCAGCTTGTGCTGGCTTTCATCCAGCTTTGCTGCTGGCAAAACATGTCTCTTCAGTCTCTTTGTACTCTCAGCTACATGACCAAAATCCTGTTTAGCCAGTTTTTCAAACTGGTGTTCAAAGTCTGTCCTTCCCTCTCACCACCTTTTCTCTAAGAACTGTTTTAGGTTTTGTAGAGGCAAATATACAGAGCAGCTTGTTTGATTCTTCCTCTTTTCTCTGTTCAGTTTTTAATCTTGGTGTGGAATTATTGAACATACTCCTTTAAATATGGAATGACTCATCAGAGCTTTGCTGGAGAGACTGATCTGGTGGAATAAGCAATAAAGGTGGAGGGTGATGATAATAGACTGGTTCTTGCAGTCGAAATGAGGGCTGGCTGCAAGATGCAAACAGGTAATTAACAGTGTGTGACTGCTGTGAAAGGAGCAGATGAACAGGGCAGACAGGGTGTGTGAGCTTGGCGGGGGAAGCATTAAGGTGGGGCAGCGCTGCCTGCTGAAGTGGGGGCGTGCTTGGAGGGCAGCATGAAGATGAATGACAGCAGGTAAATAGCTGAGTTGGGCTTTATTAGTGGAGTGAAGGAGATGGGGATGGAATTTACGAAATGACAGAGTTGTGGACAGGTTGTTCAACATGTGAGACAGAAAAACGTAATGTAAATCTCGTGCTGGTCTTAACTTGTCCTTAGCTTGCTACGTTTGGGTGGATGCCTGTTCCAGGCTGTCTTTTGAAATGGTGCCTGAAATCTGTGGTGCAAGAAAGGAGGCTGAAGATGGCTTTTCCTCGGGAATGCTGACTTGCTTAACTGATGTGGCTTGTTATGCTCAACAGTGTGGCTTTCCTAACACATCTGCCCTGGCTGCTTTAACACGTTTGACACATGTGTTACGTGTATCTGTTGCCTGAAAGACTTGAGGGTCCAGTGTAATCTATAGCAACAAGAGCTGGTCCACAGCTATGCCTTTCATACTCAACCTTTGCAGAATGAGGAGACATCTCATGTGGATGAAAGAAGCTACTTCAGGCTAATCTCAAATATCTGTCGTTCTTCTGGGGCTATTTTGCCCCGTGCTCTGATCCTGGGTGAATCTTCCTATTTGCACACTGCTACCCCCTCCTCTCCTCAGTTTACCCATGCCACCGTTAAGCTGTTTTGGATAAGGAAGGATTGCTTGTATCTCCTGACTGTTCTTCCCACAGTCTTTTTGCCCTCTTCCGAAGCAGTACACACCAAAGTTTGAAACAGGCTGTGTATAAAATAGAAGTTTCTAAATAAGCTCTCAGCAAGGCCTGCCAACCTTGTGGCAGCTTATCTACGGCACTTTAAGCTGCTGGCATCTGGTAAGAAAAGTAGAGAATTGTTTTGACATGTTGATTGTTCCATTGGAAAGGAGTTTGCAATGTTGAATGTTATCACTGACATTTAATAAATATGCAGTGCAAATACTTAGACTTATTTTTACTCAGGTAAAAATAAAAACAAATGCTGATCCTTGGGAGTTCTTTAAATCTTAATACACTTGGAATACTGGGCTTATCAGTGTCCTTATGCAATATTTTACTACTCTGGCATCTTCTCAGTACAGGCTTCTGAAAACATCCGTGTTGTCTTTTCAGCTGTAAGTTGTGTGGGAAACACCACCTCGGAAAAAAATGTGACTATTCAGTGCAGCAGTCTTGATTTTTACTAACTTGACTCACACCATTTGACCTGAGCATTTCCCCCCTTATACAAACATTTTTCTCCTTTTGTTTTCTAACTTGATGAAGTCTTTTTGAACTACAGTTCTTATGTTTTATGTGTACAGCAGGAGGCTGCTTACATTTGCTGCTTCCCTCAAATTGTGTGGCTTGGGTTTTTCTTGTATCTGATCAAAATAGCTCCCGAACTGCACTCTCTGTGTTGGCTCTTGAGCATCTTCAGAAGCACAGGGTACAAAGTTGAACATTTGGGGAGTGTTTTATTACTGTTCATCTGTAAGACTCTGCTTCCTTTTGGCAAGAATCCCTGTGCACCCTCTGGAGGCTGATCCCTATCACCATTTCCAATCCCTTTTTGCAAATATTTGCTCTTTACTGTGCCCATTAGTTAAAAAAGAAACTAATAAGTTGCTGCATTTAGTAAGAAGGCAAATTGTCCTCATGTGTGTTACTGTGGTGAGAATATTTGTTGTTGGTCTCTGACTGTGGCCATCCACAGAACTACTTTTCTGAAGTGGTCCCTCTGGAGTCCACTGGAATTTTCTTCTTTTTCTGATGTTTACACATCAACTGAGGTATTTTGAGCACTCTCAGATCTCAATTTTCTGACTTTAAATCATCCTTGAATAATAACTTGCTTTAAAGCCTCAGGTTTTTCAAGACTTCAGCTTGTGGTAGGAACACAACTTGTACTAGCAACTGGGAGGAAATGGGCTTTGTGAATCTGCAAGAGTTTGGGTTGGTTGGTTTTTATTTAGTGAGTTAGTTATTTTGTCTGTGTGTGGTGTATTTGTTCTTTTTGTGTGTTTTGTGCAGAGAATTGCACTATAAAGGTTTTTGTTTTGGGGGGATATTCACCCTTCTTACAGTTTCAAATATGTTCTCTGCTATTAAATAACTTCACTTTATATTCCTATCTGTATCTTTAAATGTATCTGCAAATGAAGCAACTTAACACAAGGTGCTGAGCTGAGTGCCCCTCCTTACCCAGCTCTGCCCCTCAGTTCCCTGTTTTGATGTGTAGTACCCACAACTACAGGATTCCAAACTCAAAATGGTAGTGGAACTCTGGTCAGCTGCCCAAGCCTAGACAAGGGCCTGGATTGGTTTGAGCAGTTATTTTGAAATAAAGCTTGGGTAATCATGTCTCTGCTCCTCCTAAATCATGTTCAGTGCACGATTTCTCCCTTGTGGAGCCTTACCTTTGGGCTGCAGGTGCTGCAACACTTGTTCACACTGTAGTTCTGTGTAGCTGTGGGATCAGGACATCATCTTTCCTAAGCAGAGACTAATTGGGTAATGTGTCACACGTGTTACGATAAAACAAACCAGCTCTCTTTTCTCCCCATACACAGGTTAAAAGAAAGCACAAAGATACTGTCTGTGTCTCAAGTCAGCTTGTAATTTGCTCTTGGGGGTCGTTGTTTAGGAGTTACAAACTGCTGCTGAGAGCAGTGGGTGGCTGCTGCATCGAGATTGTAATTATTGCTTTGTTTGTGAGGTGATGCTTTCCTGGGAGGGAGTCAAGAGGGAAGCTTAGAATAATTATATTTGTCCCCTTGGAATTTAACAAGCTGCTGCTCACTGATATGATACTTGTAGGTACTACAGATTGACTATTATGAGCTAGGAATTTAACACTGGTGTAGAGAAAAAAAGGCTGGAAACTGCTATGTATGTAAGGATGGAAATAACAGTGGACAAGAGAGCTGGAGCCCTTTCCTCTTGAGAATTAATCTGCTGGGGGTTACCCATCCTAGAGTGGGGAATAATCTGTTTAATCTAGTATTTGTAACACTGTGTCTATACAAAGAACTTTAATTAGCTCTGAGGTGACTTGATTATAACGTCACTTTTGGAGGTTTTAGATCACTATTTGTTTGGTTTTTCTTAATATATTACTTTTGAAACATTAGTAAATCCTGATGGGTAGCTTTTTTTTTCTTTTTGAAGTTAAAAAAAAAAATTATTAAGGAAATAACCAAAGTCAAAGGAGCCATAGGTGAAGAGAGGGTATTGCAAAGTCAGTAATGTGATTGATCTTTCAAATATTTAATAACTTAAATTATAGTTAGTCCAGATTTTGTACATTACCAGTATAATATTATCACCTTTCATATGTACTCATAATTCTGCCACTTCTTCCAAATTAGTCTTTTTACTATATTCTGGATGTTCTTGTTTTCTATTCCACAAATGCATACAGTTTATTTGTTTACTTTTATCAGGAGCCCATGTCTGTTCTCCATCATGTTTTTTTCAAAAACTCGTTGAATTACTTTATGCCCTTAAAAAAAAAAGTGCTGAAAGAATGTTAAATGTGATAAATGCATGAAATTATCTCTATCAGTCAGTACAATGAAATTTATCACTTTATTTTCCAGTTTAGTCAGCTGGTATCCAGTGACTTGAAAGTACTTGGGAGGAGCTCTTACACACTCTGCAGTGATGGCCAGTTACTCATTCGACAAGTTCTCCACCCAGAAACATCCAAGAAGGTACAAGATCAGAACTGCTGCAGAGGGGCAGCACTGGGAGGGGAGTGACACAATTCCATGCTGGGAGCTAGAGTGTTCCAAGACTACTGAAGATGGTCCCCTCCCTGCCTCAACCCTGAGCAGCAGAGTAGTTATTTTAGGGACTTACTCTTGAAAGTCAGCCACACTACTTGGACTCCCAGATGAGCACAAGGAAGAGGAAAATCAGGAAAAACAGGATAGAGATAGAAACAATACAAGTACTTTGTATTCTGTGTGTGAAGTGGAAGCAGAGGTACAGATTGAACCTCAGAAGAAGTGATGGAGAACTATTGCTTTGCTTAGGCTTGTGTTAAACCAGTGTCCTGTGGAGGGGAAGCACACAGGCAGTGATGTGGCCTGGCAAGGGCTCCCCATCTGCATTTATTCAGTGGGAAGCAGAGCTGCAGCTTATTGCTACTCCCACATGAAGCAGCATTTTCTACTCCAAGTTCCTGGAGGGTTTAGAGCAGCCTGTCATGCACAGGGAGGAGAACCTTGCCTTTGTGCCAGGTGGTGGCTCTTGAGTTTGCTGGCTTAGCAGGGTCTGCAGGAAAACCACAAGAATAAGAGCTGCTGACATGGAAGGAGCTGGCCAGTTGTAGGGTTTTGTTCTGAAAGTTGCTGAAAGATATTTTGTGTTCTGTAACAATAGTTATTTAAAATTTGTTGTCACGGTTTGGTACAATTCTGCTTTTCAGTGTAGCTGCAAAAGATAAAACAGAGAGTCCAAAATGGGAATTAAACAGCAAAACCTAGATATTTTTAAATATCTTTTCCCAGCCATGCTCTCCAGCTGTTTTGCATGGGTCTGACTCCCAGAGGCTATTTGCCTTTGTTCATGTAGAGATCCAGTTCTGTAGAGTTATGGAATTTGAGCTGTGTTACAAAGGAACCAAACTGCTCTGTCATAGACATGCTGGTGATGTGCAACTGTGATTTTTGAGAGTGCCTCATTCAGTTCAAAAGTATTAATTGAAATTTAAAGCGTTAGTGTGTACAAAACAAACATTTTTGCTTTCCTTGTAGAACTTCCTGCTGTCAGACTGCTTCTATTCCTTTTATGATCTGCGCAAAGAATTTCACACTTGCTACCCTAGTTCAGCCACCGTGAAAGATCAGACTATCAAGACCATGGCAGAATGTATCCTTTTGCTGCAGCTTTTATACCACAATCAGTTAAGCTTCCTTAAGTTTTATCTCTGTGATTGTTACAGAGTTTAGAAGAATAAAACAAGATGTGGGTTTTAAAAACTCACAGGTAAAGTGAAAGGAATGTCTTCTTGTGTGTGTTGGGGGAGTGGCTCTGCTTGTAATTTTTTTTTCCCCAAATTGAATCTAACTGATTTCTAAACCATATTTAGTAAATCTGCCAAAGAAAAGCATCACTTGCATTGGTAATTGATGTTAAAGGAAAAGCTGAGCTGTCAGTGGGCCTTTTCAGCACCAGCTGGCCTGCAAGTTTCCACTGTTTGCAGGTAATAGTTACCTTGCATGATCCTGACTGAAGTGAGTTTAAAATAAAGCAAAACCAAAACCCAAACAATACTCTACATCTAAATTCAAATTAAAAGGGTTGTTGTGGCCCATCTGAATGGGATTGAAGTTTAGTTGTGTTTAAAGTGATAGGAACTTATTCAGCTTTTTCTTTTTCGAACTGTTAACACTGAAATTATGTAAGTTCTCAATAGTTTTCAAACTGTTGACTGTTAAAGTGAATATTGACCAGTTTATGAGCAGAGTAACATGTCTAATAGTCACACGTCCCTGCTAAGACCAGTACATTTGATTACTAGTTCTGTGTTAATATCAGGAAAGCCTTATGACTTGTTTGCAAAGGATTGTGCAAGTCTGTTATTTTCTATAATCACCTGTTTAGATCTAGGCTTAGGGACAGATGAAGCAGAAGAGGACTTTGGCGTGTGGCAAGTGAAGACCATGGTGGCTATCATTTTCAGCATGCTCTCAGAAGGTTGTAGTAAGTTAACTATTTATACTGAATGCTGAAATCTTTCTTGTCTGAAAGAATTGGCAGTGGTACTGTCATTCTTAAGTAATCTCTGACCGTAGTTATATTTAAACTTCCTGTTTTGTCACAGATCACGTATTTACTGAGCCTGAAACTGTGAAATACAAGTACGAAACAGGTCCTTGGTAAGTGCCCTTGTCACGGTTGTTTACAAGCAAAGATGAGTCTTGTGTACAGCAGGGAAAGCTTGTGAATATTTCCCCATGGCCATGTGAAAGCAGGTTGGCTCCTGAGAACAGTACAGTGTCACAGCAGTCACTCCAGTGCAGACAGACTGTGGCTGGCACGCTGAATGCTGTACTTTAGTCCATCTCTTTAAAGTCACTGCAAGTTAAATGCTCTTTGTTCTCTTGCTTCTGTTTTTCGTGGCAGCAAGGCTGGCTTATCTTACTCAGGGTGAAGAAATATTTGTGAACTTTCCCTAAGTCAACAGGGCTGATGGCCAGTGCACCCTGTATGAGCTGAGCTGTGTGGTGCTTCCCAAAGTGGTTTTACACGCTGAATTGGGTGTTGGGTTAAGGGAGGAAGGAACAGGATGGCTCGTTCTTTACAAATGCATTTCAGTCACCAGACAATGAAATAGCTTAGGCGTAAGCAATTTGTATTGTTTAGATTGCTGGATCTTTCAAATAAAATTAATCCAGTTCCTTATTACCTTACATTGAAGCAGTTTTCCAGTTTTTTTTATTTAAGGAACTGCAATGTGGTGACAACATTGTGCATCTTCAGTGTTGTAGATGTAAAGGAATTTTCCAAGTTATCTTCCCTTTCTTTATTGAAAGAAATAATGGAGATAGAAGAGTCTCAAGAGAAAATATGCTCCCAATTTACAATTTAATTAGTTGCAATCTGAAATTTGGTAAAATATTGAAAAACCTAGATTAAATTATTAAAGCTTACTTTGACTTCTTTTTCTTTTTTTCTTCTTTCTGTGCAGTAGTAAATCTGAAACTGTGGACAGTGAGACAGTAATACGTGCCAGAGGTTTGCCATGGCAGTCTTCAGACCAGGATATCGCTCGATTTTTCAAAGGACTCAACATTGCCAAGTAAGATAAGGAGAATTTGCCTTTCTTTATCACTTTGCCTTTAATAGCAAGTTCCTTTAATATTTGTCTAGCACACATCCCCCACACTCCCCAGTAGAGTCCTTCAGTCTTTCCCCACTTGACCCCTTCCCACACCGTGGTCATGACAACTGAACAAGTTTACCAGCCTTAGGTGTGCAAGAAAGGTTTGAAATGTGTGAAGAAGAAAAAGAGACTTATCAATTGAAAACCAATATACATTCATTTGTTGCTAGTATCTAAAGGGAGAAACTCCTATTGGATTAATCAAAGCAGAGGCCAACATACGAAAAAAGCTTTAATTTTGTGCCAACTCTTTACTGTTCTATACCTCCTAAACAGGCCAGATTTAGAAACTTCCAAGTACTGTTTGAAAGAAATTTTCATGACTTGCGTGTATACCTGTGTATAGATGTATGTGTATACATATATATGAAAAGAGAGTGAGTTTATTTAGCATACCTGTCACTTAATATATATGTTTCAGATCTCCAACACTGAGAAAATATAATTTTTTTAAATTTGGAATGATGAGGAAATTCAAATGTGCGTGTCTGAGATAATAGGAAGGACAAATTTGCATCTTCGTGGGAATTGAGAAAGTGGTGAACAGCATGAGATCCATGATCTCAGTGAAGCAGATTTTAATTGTGTTACAACAAAAATGAAACTAAATTGTGGATAGTAGCAATTTCTTTTTCAATCTGTAACCTTTGTGTTAAAGTCTGATTCCTTTCCTATTCTTACACAATTATTTATTAAATTTATTAAAGATTCAGACTAAGCTTGTATTTGTTGGCTTTACCTTCCAGAGGTGGTGTGGCTCTGTGTCTGAATTCTCAAGGAAGGAGAAATGGGGAGGCTTTGGTTCGGTTTGTCAATTCTGAACAGAGAGACCTTGCCCTGGAAAGGCACAAGCATCACATGGGTAGCAGATACATTGAGGTAAACAGTTGTGAGCTGAAACAAATCTTTGGAGAGAAACCTGAATGTTTTAGGCTATGTTCTCATTTAAAACCAAACTGCACTTGTGTTTTGCTCCAAGTACCAAAACACAATTCTCTTGCTTGTGGAAGAGTGTGTGTGGTTTAAAGTTGAACATTGTGATTTTCATGTGGGTTTTTTTGTTCTTTCTTTTTAAGGTTTACAAAGCAACCGGAGAAGAATTCTTAAAAATTGCAGGAGGTAAGCGATGCTGGAGTTCAGTGTGATTACTTAAGTTCATAGGAATGTTGTTCTAGTTCTTTTTTTTTTCTTGACTGAGGATGCAAATGGATAATGAAGTAGCTTTTCCTGTTTTGCCTTCCAAGAATATTTGACCCTGTCAAGTTCTGTTTTCACGTGGTTGAAACTGAGCTTGTGAGCATTTGAGCTGTGATGTTCACAGACAGGTCTTGGGAGGAAGACCAGCCTTTGCAGTGGAAGCATCTGTATGTCTTGTATCAATTCACACTCATCTCATCTTTGTTCCAATTTCGTTGAAATATGAAACACTTGCAGAGTAAGAGATTTTCCCCTCAAAATAGATTGCTGAGAGTTAGTAGTGTCTTAGGTCTTCTCTGGGTTTGTTGCTGGCTACTCACCTCCTGTATTCTTCCTTAATGCTTCACTGCTGCTGCATCCCCTGGAATCGACTGCCCAGCATTGCCCATATGCTCCTGGCTGACTGTGTGCTGTTATCTTTCTACCAGGCACCTCCAATGAAGTGGCCCAGTTCTTATCCAAGGAGAATCAAGTGATCATCCGGATGAGAGGCCTTCCATTCACTGCTACTCAGGAAGATGTCTTGGGGTTCCTGGGGCCAGAGTGCCCAGTCACAGGAGGGAAAGAGGGACTTCTCTTTGTCAAGTACCCAGATGGCAGGCCCACAGGAGATGCATTTGTGTTATTTTCCTGTGAAGAATATGCACAGAATGCACTTAAAAAGCACAAAGAAATACTTGGAAAACGTTACATTGAACTCTTCAGGAGCACAGCAGCAGAGGTCCAACAGGTTGTAACTATTGGTTGTGAGACTCAAAACTTAACAATTAAAACATTTCTTCTAACACTTGCACACAAATACGTTGTAGGCAATCATGAACATTTGTTGTATGAGAGTTGTCAAGAAAGGCCAATACATGTTTCCTAATGGGCATGGAAAATTGTGCAGCACTGGTTTTGGTTGTTTTGTTTGTTTGGGGGGTTGCTTGTTTTGGGTTTTTTTAAGCCGCCACTGCTTGGGTGGTTTTTTTTTTACCATCCCCTAGACTGTGAAGTAAAAATCATTGCATAATTTTCTTCTCCTTAGAGGTTGACTGAAATCACAAAAATAATTCTAAAAATATAATAGATTGATAGTATTGTAGTAATGCTTCTTGAAAATCTGCACTATTGTCTTTAAATTCTGGTCTCCATGTACAGAATTTCTAATATTAAATCCAAATCTGGGTGCATAAAATGAGCTATTTCTACAATACTTTCTTGGAAACTAAGAATTAAGAGGATGTATCTGATTTTTTGGTGAAAGGAAGTGAAATATTTTTTTTCCTGAGGTAATATATTTCATTTTTTCCCTTCCTTCACTAGTTCCTATCATTACCTTCTTAAACGGGTAAAACCATTTTATTTTGTCACCAGCAGCTTGCCTCTGTGAAAGACATCACATATTGTATTTTTCTTCCTGACAACAGAATATTTCTAGACTGGTGGCTCCAAAGGGAACCACTATTAGATTTGGTCTGGTCTTTGCATAACCATTGGCTACAAAAATGTAATACAGTTCTATTTCAACCTATGTGAAAGGTGAAGTCTTTCTGTAGGAGGGGATTGGGCAAGGGAAAGAATATCCACACTTCTAGACCCATTGCTACTACTGTGATATGGGTATTACAACAGCCAAGAATCTGATCTGTGTGTTGTGAAGATTGGGAAATGGCGTTTCCCCTTCCCCCACAGCTTCCCTCTGGAGAGAGAATGAAGCAAAATCCTCTAAGGAACAAAATCACTCAGTCACAGCGACCAAGTCTCTGCTTCCCCTTTTTGTAGGGAGACCTGGATATAACTTATATTCTACCAATATGTCATTACTTCTTCCACTATGGCAGCTGTCTAGGCTGACACCCGAGCTTTTTTGCTGCTCAGGCAAGAGATTATTTCTTAGGAAATTACAGGCTACTTGTTTGAGTAATTACAGGTAAAGCCAGCTCTCATCTACTTAGTGTTAATACAAAATAATTGCAATATTCTCCATACAACTGAGAGAGATTTCTGGCCTGAAATGTGCTACAAGGAGATTCTTGAAACAAACTCCCTAAGCCAAATCACTTTTGACAGAACTAAAGCTTTATAACCTGTTTTTTGGTACCTCTTTCAGTAGAATGTGTTTATTTGTGATAATCACCACTTAAAATGATTTTCAGCAGTAAGCCCCAACATGTGTCATATGTTCCCTTTGTCATTTGGAAATGAATCAAGAGAAAATGTTGAGATCAAAGTCTCCTATATTCTTATCTTTAATTTTTATTTTTTCCTCAGAAACTCTGTGCTTTGGAGATGAGCACTGGGGTTAAGCAAATAAGCACCCTCACTTAACCAATCAGGCTTTAGAATAAATTAGAATTAGTGCTTTTACTTATTATAGCTATTTCAGGTCTCAGTTCTTTTAAAATTACTGCTTTTAATGTACCTTGATTTAACTAAGAACTGTATGTGGCAATACTGGTTTATTAGCACAGATGTGATTTCAGATGTTCCTTTTTGAGATACTATAAACTGTAATTGGCTTTAAACTTTTTTTATATTGACATTAGAAAAGTATATTATTAGGGTCTAGCAAATTGAATTTGCTAGCTTTTCCCTCTCCCCTTCTGAATTTGAAACTTTCAAATGCCCAGCAGGAAACTAACTGCAGTAATTTGGTGTAAGAAGGGGGTTTTTTCTCTGATGTTGGAAACAGTATTGTGAGAACTGCTCTGTGCTCAGACAAATGATTGTAAATCTCCATTTTTGTGGGCTTTTTGCCAACAGGTACTTAATCGATACATGTCAACACCTCTTATTCCAACCCTTCCAACTCCCATCATTCCAGTCATACCCCCACCATACACCATTGCCACGGGCAGCATCCGTGACTGCGTCCGGCTCAGAGGTCTTCCTTACACTGCTGGCATTGATGACATCTTGGAATTTATGGGAGATGCTACGGGTGATATCAAGCCCCATGGAGTTCACATGGTCCTTAATCAGCAGGTAACAGCATTTTGCATGGGAGGAGTAACTTTGCAGTGATTGAACAGGTTAGAAGTCAGGGCAGCTCACCTGATCTTGGCTGTGCTTTAGTCTTCTCTAACCTTGGGGAAATACAATGTTCTCTTTGTCTGTCTTTGCCTCTTTTCTCTTCCCCTTTTACATACACCCTTGCTTTTCTCTCTGTGTGTGTATGTATGTATCAGCCTGGGGAGCACAAAGCTTGTTCTCTGAATGATAACCTTATCCTGGAGGCTGTTTAAAAAAGCCCTCATGTTTCAGCCAGAGGCTGGAGATACCCACAACAGAGAGGTCTCCTGTTAGATGGCATAGCTGCTCTGTTAGCTTCAGGGTTCCTGCTGTGTTGCTTGAGTGGTCTTTGTGTCAAAACTAGGTTTTTCTAACGTGATTAGTGATTGCTCAGGCTTTAAAGGAAGTTGATAATTAAAAATTATGGTTTAGGTATATTTTAATGGTGTGATCATAGAGATATATTTTCCCTGTTGTCTTGTGTTAAAAATAAGCTCTTAATGACAGAAATACTGAGGTATTAAAGAAAACAAATGAAAGAAATCTACTATATTTGTTTAGTTGGGGGGCTTTTTTTTCTAAGGAGGTTTTTAGTATTTTATACAGACAGGTATATCTGTCAGACTGCAGAAAATCAGACCTGGAAATCAGTTTCTGATGTAACTGTGGACTTTACTAAAGGATTTGGAACTTTATGCTGTTGTACTATTACCTCAAAAGTAGTTCCAGGGCAGGCAAAGCCAGGCTCTTCCTAGAGCTTCACAGCAAAAGAATAAGAGACAGTGTAAGTAAACTGCATCAAAAAAAATTCCAGCTGGGTGAAAAGGAAAAAATAAAATCACAATGAGAAATGAGCTAAGCACCTGAACAGGTTCCCAGAGGTGATATAGAATCTCCACCCCTGGAGATACTCAAATTTCAAGTGGAGAAGGCCATGAGTGGCCTGATGTAACTTGAAAGTTAGTCCTGCTTTGAACAGCCTTTGGATTAGAGACCTCCAAATTCTTTTCCATGCTACATGATTCTCTGTTTCTTTCTGCAGAGGATTGAAGTAGCATTGTGTTAACTGGGCACTTGTTGTATAAATCTTGATTTTTCTGCTCCTAAAAAGAATTGTTGAGTTGTGAGCCATTAGTGCCAGAGAAGGAATAACGATGCAGGCTTTCAGTAGATGTTTGATCTTACCCCTTTCTGCGTTTCTTGTGATCTGTGATTTAATAACAGATTGACCTACAATTATTTCCCTGCCTCTCCTAGGGACGACCGTCAGGTGATGCTTTTATCCAAATGAAATCTGCTGACAAAGCCTTTATGGTGGCTCAAAAATGTCACAAAAAAATGATGAAGGACCGTTATGTGGAAGTATTCCAGTGTTCAGGAGAGGAGATGAACTTTGTTTTAATGGGTGGCACTTTAAATCGTAGTGGCTTGTCCCCACCGCCATGTAAGTTACCATGTAAGTCTCCAATTCTTCTGCTCTCTGCTGCTAAAGGCTGATATGTGGTAGGTGCTGAAGCTTTGTGGCCTTTCACCTTTTGACTCGGGTTTTGCCGTGATCAATAATCATCCATCTGTGTACATGCTAAGATTGGAATTGTTCCCTCTGGGCAATAATGGGACTGATCAGAGGCATTTTTGTTGTATTTTCGGTGGTGTGTAGAGGGCAGCAAGGCCTTGCCAGTGAAATTGTTGCACACTTTGCTTTTTATGGGTGTACTGTTCTTCTGAGCTCTGCAGTAGACTTGCCTGTAGTGAAGCCTACTTGGACTGAGAGGGATTTTTAAAATGGGGTGAAGTTCTGTATTCCAGCTGCCGATGAGTGCTCTTGCTATCTTGCCTCAGAGCATTGAGAAGGTACTCTTTGGGCTTATTTTTGAAGGAAAACACCCACTGGGATGATATACTAACCAACCATAGAGTGGTGAAGTTGGATGGATTTAAATTTTTTTATTTTAATATTACAGTGGACCTTACTGAGGAACAATAATGGGACTTTACTTTACCGTTCTAATTAGTCTCACTACCAAATCACAAAGCAGATAGTGAAAAGCTGCCAAATATAGCATATAAAACCAATCTGACTGCACACCAAGCCGAGTTTAATGTTCCTGTACAAATTAGGTGTTTGTTCATCAAAATGCATCAGACTAGTGATCTAGTGGGGTATTGTCCCTTCCATTCGCTATATCCTAAAAATACTTTTTTGAAGTCACAGGAAGCTTATACATGAAGTCTCATGGTCAGCAGTTATGGATGCCCATGTGTAGCTACTATTATGGTACTTTTGTCCCACAGAGTACAACTTCTGTTAGAAAAACACGAGGGTGTGTTGGTGTGCACGCCTGCTTTCTCTATGCACATGGCTTTATGCTTTCTTTTAATAACTCTGAAGTTCCCTACTTTCCATTTACATACAGACAAAGCTGTAGAGTTGTGAACTTTTAGGAATTACTCATTCCAAATGCCCCGGTTGTCATTCATGGCGATGTAGCAAAGGTCTCCAGGGGAGAGGCTAGAGAGCAGTCTTTGCTCAAGTGTTCATCAATCATGCCCAGATGGTTTTAATCACGTTGCTGTAGGAGAGGTATTATTCATCCGTGAGTTCTCCATTCTGATTGCTTTTTGGTGCTGTGTCCTGGTTTGGTTTTAGGTCTTTCTCCACCAGCTTATGCAGCTTTCCAAACAGCAGCTGTGATCCCAGCAGAGGCAGCAGCGCTTTACCAGCCACAAGCCCTCTTGCCAACCACCAGGACGCCCCAGGCCTCCGCAGCTGCTCCTCCAACTGTTACCTACTACCCAGCCCAGGCTGCTCAGCTTTACATGAATTACACAGCTTACTATCCCAGGTAACCCCGAGATTTAACTGCTGCTCTTGACCTCTCATCCGGGTGCAGCAGGCAATTGCGTGGTCACCTGTGAGCTCTTAAATTTCTACTTCTGGTGTAGGTAATCCTGGGAACTTGATGTTCAGCAGTGGAGGCAGAAACCATTTGAACTGTTTCTCTGTGGCCTTGTAATGGGGTTCATCTCCTCTGTAGGTTCTGCTTGAATCTCATTATAACGTTGGCCTAATATTTAACAGGGGTTTTTTGGCACTGGAACAATGTCATCGAGGCAATTCTATTCTTGGCCAAAAGAGAAGCTGTGTCAGTACATTCCTCATACCTCACCTCTTAGTTTGTTCTTTTATTTACAATACTGGTTTTTATACTCATCATAGGTGTGTCCTAGGTTTGATTTTGTATATCAGTGAGACCAAAGAACATTTTTACATGTGAAAGCAAGGCACATCTCCACCTTTTCCCTTCCCACAGATGGTATCAGCATGAGTCACTGAAGTCTGGTACATGGGTTGTGGGGAAATAGCTTGTTCACTGATAGTCAAGCTAGCAAGTGTCACAAGCCTAGGAACTATCTGGTATTTTGCTAGATGGGCCTTGACCAGAGGTGGAGATGCTAATTACTCACTATTTTATGGCTCAAAAATGCCAGATTTGAGCGTTTGCCTCATTTTCATACTATGACACACCCCTCCCCTTTATTTCTTTGTTTTTATTAATGATCTTAAAACAAGTAATCTGCAGCTACTTTTTTCTACTCCCCTGTGAAATAACAAATGGCACTCCTTATGTCTTTAACTACAAATGTTAGCTATTTTCCTTACCCTCACTTCTTTAAAAATAGATTGAGATGCTGAAGAGAAATTAAGGAAGTCCACAAAACAATCCACATCAGGGTTGTTTGCTTTTCTGTGGGATTTGGGTTTATTTTCAAATCTAAATTTTCAGTTTCATCTTTGCCTGTTCTGAATAGTAGAACCAGTTATTGGTTTTCATAACAATTTTGCTTCCTCTTTCTCTTTCAGTCCTCCAGTATCTCCTACCACAGTGGGGTACATTGCAGCTCCTCCAGGAGCCGTGGCTGCTGCTGCCACTGCCACCCACACTCCGATCCTGCCCCAGCCTGGAGCCTTAGTCCGGATGCAGGGCTTGCCATATAACACAGGAATGAAGGAGATACTCAGTTTCTTCCAGGGGTACCAGGTTAGTATGCAGTGCCTCTCCTTGAGATCATATTTGGACCTCTGGGAATTGATCAGTGGAGATCGAACTGAGCAAGTGAGTGCTTTTGGAAATTGCCAAACAAGTGTGCGAGCTGCATGTGGTATATTTAACTGGCAGACTGAAGTGTAGCACATGATTTGCCTTACTTCTTATTAAATAAACAAATCCTAATTTGGAAGCAGTGATTTGCTGTCTGGGTTTGGGGTTTGGGTTTGAAGACCTCAGAGCCCCAGTGTGAGTGGGGCTGCAAAGGGGCTGCCACAGGAAAGTGGGGGCTACCAAAATTTTTCAGCCTTGGCCACTTGATGATGGAAGCCTTTTGGTAGGGTCTGTGTTTGACCTTCAACACTTAAAGTTTGCAGTTATGTTGTACAGAGAGCTGTGAGCTGGGTGTGGTGACTTGCAAAAGGAGAGAAACAGATGACTCTGTCAAACACTGTTTGAAGTGCTAATTATTTTGGTTACAGGCAAGAACATCTTTCATTAAAGCTGTATTACATTGCAAACTAAAGGAAATCTGTATTATCTAAGCTGTCTATATTGATAGCCAATATACTATAGGTAACTTCAGTCTGTATGGACTGATGGAATGCTCTCAAGTGTGCAAACAGAAACTTCTTGATAGGTTTTGAAAAAAGGGCACCATCTACAAACATTGTTTTCCAGCAGTACTTACTTGAATTCATGGAATGGCTCTTTCCATGTCGTCTGCCTTTTGTCTCAGAGGATATTGTATCTTATATCCATGTTTTGGCATAACATGTTTGCTAAAAGGAAAGATAATTGAATATGGTGTATTCTGGTGAGTATTTAACTCCTGTGGGTAACAGCACTTACACAGCTACCAACTCTGGAAGCCCTGACCTAAAATCTTCTTTGTGGCTCTCAAACCACTGCAAGTGAACAAGTGATTTGTGTCAAAAGGCAACAATTTTTGTATGTTTGTCCTTCAACATTCTGTAAGTTGGATAACAGTGATATTTCTAGAGTTAATAGGAAACATTCAGGCATGGTATGGTTTCTTTTTTTATTTCTTTTTTTTTTTACCTTAAGATTCTTAAAAGACAATGAGCTTTTAATTTGTTGAGCCAGATGTCTGGTGTGCAAATAAATGTAGATTGAGAACAGATGCTTAAATGTGTATATTCCACGTTTTGAGTCTTTGGAAGATGCAGTGCTCTACCTTTTGTGTCTTCTTTTTGAATGTTACATTTATGCTTTGAAAGCAGTTTTGCATACTCAGTTTTTCAGTGGAAAAAGATCGTCACGTTAAAAGTGTGGTGAATTTTGACAAACAGTAAAAAAGAAACTGAATGTTTTATTTTAGGGCTTTTTCTTCCACAGATATTTCCAGAGTTCAAACCAAGTTCAGTTATTTGTGGCTTTCATGATGTCCAGACAAGTAATAATCATTCATCCTATTGTTTAGCTGTCAATATTTTGCCTTCTAGTTGTTTTCTACTGACGGGGGGGTTTTGGTGGATAGATGGTGGATGTATTAAAACCTTACGTAGGAGAGCTTATCTGCTAAATTTAAATTCAGCTAGAAGTGTAACTGCACCTTTGAAAAATGTGGCCTAAGCCTGTCTGTGCATGGAACAGGTCAGGGACAATCTCAAGCATCTCTGCCTTTCACTAAATCTTCAGTTTAGTGACTCTGGACTTTGTGTCTAGTGCTCAGTTTGCCTTTTCCTCGTTCCTGCATTTGGGGAGCAGTTCCTGGTGTTTGTATTGCACAATTAAATGGTTAGATGAGCAGAAATTTTGCCACAAGGTGAAAACTATATTCTGCTGCTGCAATCTCCTGTCATCATCAGTTATTGTTATTAAATTGGTCACCTCTTTGATTTCTTTAGAAGATGTTGTCCAAATGAGATTGGGTTCAAAATCTTATAAAGGAACCAAGGAATTCTTTTGAATTGTTCTTGGAATCCCACATGTGGCAATGCTAGTTTTATACTCATTCATTCCTTTAGGGGAAAAAGAGATGGTGACTTACTGTAATGGGACAATATTACATCTCTGGAGCAATAACTAATCTTTTTTTTCTTTTTTTTCTCCCCTTTCCTCACATTGTTTTTTCATTTTCTGCTGCTACCCAAGGATTTATTGGACGATGCTTCTGCTCGTTCATAAAGTGAGCCCTTAATAATCATCAGTGGTTTGGGCATGGTTTTAATCTCTGTATGACTAATTAATGTTGGTATTCAATGGACTTCAGTGTTGGTATTATGGGAACCAGATCGGAGATGCTGAGATTGAAGGGTGATTTTTGTCTTTGTGCATCCTTGTCTGAAAGGAACAGGTTTAAATTTTAGTTCTTGCTTTATTCTCCTCTGTTTTTTTCCTTCAGGCTTCATGGGCTCTGTATATTGCATGCGTGCACATGTTGCTACTTAAGTGAAAGCACTTTTCATACCAGACCTGCCTCTTAAGAGATAGACTTTGCCTATCATGGGCTTCAACAAGCTGGTCTCAACATTAGTACATGCTTCTAAAACCAAATAATTTAAAAGTCTGCAGATCAGCATTGTAATTTTCATTTAATTTTATTAGCATTAGCCTCTTGTTCAGTGTTTCAGCAGCTCGATTTCTTCTTGTAGTTCTGTTTTCTTGTTTTTATTGGCAGAAATTCCTTCCAGCTTGCATGTATTTATTGTGACTTGGATTGAGCAATTGAAAAACTTCGTAAGAATTTTAATAGTAAATCAGGGAGATGGTAATTTTCCCCATCACCTTTCTGTATAATATTGTAGTGTACTCTAATCCTCAAAAGAGCTAATATTAGTCCTCTCTGATTCAATAATTCACACTAAATGGCTTTTCAGTTGTACCGTAAAGCAATAGGGCCATTGATTTGAGTTCAATCATAAAGGATAGCTTAAAAAGCAATAATAAAACCCAAGCCAACTAAAACCACATTGAAAAAACAACAAAACCCAAAATAACCAAAACAACAAAACCCTCACCATGCAATTCACCAGCTGCTCCGCAGATCCTGGTCTCTGGGCATTATAGTGAAGTAAGGGATCCATGGATAGGATTGTGAGGAGACTCTTCAGGAATTCAGAAAAGTAACTCATATTTCATATCATATGGGGTAAAGTTTGAGGAAGAAGTGGTGCAAATAAAGTAATTAAATACAGCAAAACTCCTTAGTGTTATTTTAGGCCATCACTCTGTACAGTTGTAGAAGCAGTGAGAGAACTCTAGTAAATAATGAATGAACAAGGGTAGTGACAGATCTATGTGAAGTTGCTGCATAACAAAACAAAATTTTTCACTAAAGTATTTTTATTTTACTTTATTTAGTGGCTAAATACTTAATGGATTTTACTTTTTAGCCACTAAATGATTCAATATTTTAGTCTCCAAATACTGACTCTTTTGGGGTTGGGGTTTTTTGGGGGTTTTCTTTTTTTGTTGTTGGTTGTTTTGGTTTGTTTGTTTGGGGGGGGTGGGGGGGTTGGTGTGGGGGTTTAAAAAAAATTTTTTTTATGAGAATGCAAATAGTGACAGAGTTGGTATCATGACAAGAACTGTTAGGTTAATGTAAAAGCAGATGCAGTTTAGCTGTGCCCATAGTCTTAGCTGACCAAAAACTAGTTCACAGCTGTTGTCTTGGCTAGGATTCAGCTTGCATTTAGTAGTACTTGCCCAGTTTCTTGCAGGCTGGCATGAATGTGAACTCAAGCCTGCCAAAAAGACCCTGTGGATTAGTTCTTAGAAAGCAGACTTGCTATTTAGGTAGGTTGTGTGTAATTATAGTAGTAAAAAAAAAAAACCAAACTAGAAGATGACTAAGATTTAGGGGCCATGGTCACTGTCTGAACTTTTTTTAAAGCCCCCTGAATTTGCTGAAAAAGCTAGGATGGAAATGTAGGGACTTCTTTGTGTCCATGTTTCTACATAAGGAAAGCTTAAAATAAATAGTGTTCTTTGAACCTACACTGGGCTTAAGTGTCTTCTGTCTGCAGCTATAAAGAGTTTTTGCAGTATATTAATCCTCCAAGGCTTCAGAGACCCAGAATTTAAGGCTTGCTGGTGGAGGGGAGGAGGGTGACTTGTGCTTAGAACAGTAATAAGGAAGTGAAGGGAAGTGGATGGATGGCTGAATTCCAAGGGCATTAACGACATTTCTCTCTTGTATCAGGACAGCAGACTTCATTGTTACTGACTTTTTAGGGATTAGGGTATTTTTTCTCTGAAATGCATGCTTAAACAAAGAAGTATTCTCGATTTCCTTTGGGTTCCTTTTGAAATCTGATTCTTTGTAGTCTGAGAGGGGGATACCCCCTCATCTGTGGGCCAGTCCTGGGCATTGCACCTTCTCACTAGGGAAGGGGAAGGGAATGTGGTAGAGGAAGAATTCCCACTTACTGGTATTGGAAGTCATCTGGCAATACAGACACTATTACACGCTCACCCCCACACTCTCAGACTAGAGCATGCTGCTTGTTTTGCTTTATTCCTAAATTTATCTCCCACCTGGAAATGCTGTGGAGAAAGCATCTGTGAGAGTGGGACCAGTAAATTAGTGGTTATGGTTTCTGTCTGTTGCCTCCCACCTTGAAGCAAGAGACTAAAGTGGCACCTTCTGTATTTTTGGGAACAGGCATTACCTCTTTCAGTCTCTGATACACAGAACATTCAGGTGGTATCTCTTCCACAGAGCATTCAGGTGCTGTGGGTGTTTGTATTGGCAGTCTTATGGTACAATTAATCTACTTTTAGGGGCAAAGCCAGTTTAGGGTATTTCTCCCGACTCTTATGCTAAAGGTTGCAGTTACCTACCATCATATCTGATTCTATATTCCAGGCTTAGTCTAGCTAGGCTTTTTTCCAGAGTCTGAGAGTTCCCTTTGGGAACTGTTCTGCTATAAAGTTTATGTGTAGTTTGGGCTAGAATTGCAGCTGCCTTCCTGAAGTGTCCATTTTGCCTGTGATGTTTTCCTTTTCTTTTCTTTGCTCTGTTTTTTTCCCAGTTGGAGTGTGTCTAAATATTCTTTCCAGTTTTAATGCTGGGTTGGTTTTTTTTAGCAGTGGGTTATTTTCTCTAGATTGCTTTGTATGTGCTGTTTTTAGACTGAGCTTTGAATGTTCACTGTAGGAACTGCAAAAAAGAAATGGAAATCAATGACTTACTGGTTAGTGACCTGGTTAAATCTGTGCACAGTCTGTGAGGGGAAGACAGTCCCATATTTCTCTCAGCAAGAGAAGAAGAAAGAAATAAAATGGCTTGAAGAAAAAGAAAATTCAAGGAGAAAGTATAGTATACTACGTCTTTATTAACCAGTTTACCCTTGGTTTGGTCCTGTGTGGTTGGATGTTTTTGTTTTGTTCTTATGGGTTCTGAAATGCTGACAGAATCAGAAGGATTCACAATCGTGTACTTACTCAGGCAAGTTAGGGTAGTTTTCATTTCATTTGAAGACTTTACTGTTCTACAGCTTCTGTTTTAATTGACTGCAGTCTCTTACCTATCCTTGTGATTAGAAGCTACTTCTGTTTCTAGGTCTTCTGTTGAATTTATTTTTCTTCTTTCTTTTTCGCTTTCTTTAGGTCTTTCCCTAAGCTCTGACAACTTGGACATTTCTGTGCAGGATATTTTTCCAGCTTTCGTATTTTCCACATTGTTTATTGCATTTCAAGTGTAACCTTTGAAATACTGTCCCTTGCAAGACTAAGACTGTAGAACTTTGCCTACTGTACATCTACTGATAATCTAAAGTATGTACTATCTTGAGACATTCCTTCCAAAGAGTAAACTTACATTTTGTAGATTTGTTTCAAGGGCAGGTCTGGGAACTGATAAATCTAATATTTGCACGGTCTGGTTGCCCTGGCAGAGACTATCTAGAAAATACTTCTTATATTTGTCTTTTACTTAATGGCATGGGTTTAGATGTGAAGGTGGCTAGAATTCAGTAGTAAAAATTCTAGGGGGTTCTTTCTTTTATGTTCTCTGGGCTCTTGGTTATTGTCTTCTGTGGAAGGTGTATACTGTGATGGTTGGTATTTTTCTTTTCAACTTCCCTTTGGATGGATATGTGTCCTGTATGCCCAAATATAATGCCCTTTTCTTCCTAAGCTGGCAGGAGACTTTTTGTATTATAGAAATATCGAAGGAAAGGCAGCATGGTACATCTACACTGTGTGCATTTGGCAATCATCTAAAGTGTTAGTGCAAAACCATTAGTGTTAGTCCATCTGGGGGGAGACAGGAAACTCTTCTTGCCACTGAAAAGATATTCTAAAACTCAGGTTATGATAAACACTCTTGTCTTCTGGATTATAGGAGCCACTCAAGTAGTCTTTGCAGCATGTGTAAGAATGCTCGGTCCCTTTCCAGGATATGTGATTTGGAAAGATTATGTGCTAAGAACAATGTTTCATATTCCCCAAGATGTATTTTCTGACTATATATGTCATATTTGTACCAGGCCAATAGTATGAGTGATTACTGTTCAGATTCAGGATCTCAAATAATTCTTAGATCTGATTCACATGTGAGGTTTTTGTTCTAATTTGTTGGTGTGACTGTTCTGTACAGTCACTATTTTTATTTTAATATACTACTTCTACAAATCTATCATGATGCAGTTACTCTGTGTAGTTTATTTCTTTTTCCAATGTAGAAAAACACTATACTAGCTACTTTGTCAATGCATTCATGCCGGAGCATTGATTTTCTTTCATTACATTGGTGTAGTCTATGTAGTACAAGTATTATCTGCAGCTCAAGTGTTTGTCACTCTGCCCTAGAGAAGCTGCAGTTGATTTCCATGAGTGCATAAAAGACCCGAATGAGATCCATACACTTCCTCTAATCCCCCACTTCAGTGTGCAGACTGGAAGATGCTCATCTGTCCCAGTGAGAGCCATTACTGCGTGCATGATTGTGCTTATGAAAACTTAAGAGTTTTGTTACCTGATGCTGCCATCTCATGAGTAGAAGGAAAAAAGGAGCACTTAATGGTCTGAGCTGAGCTATTTCCCTTCCTTGATAAGGAACAGTTCGAATACTCAGTTTAGAATATTCCCTGCAAGCATTTACTTTATTTCTACAGCCAGTAATACAATTAATATGTTTTTTATCTTGCATAAAAAGTTTCTGTCCAATTCAGTGTCTCCTGCCAGTTATTATAGCTGATACTCTTAATTGTGGTTGCAAATGATGGTCTGTGTGGCTTGCTGTGCCAGACTGTTCCTTCTCTTGCTGATTGTCCCATGTCACACTTGTACTGTAGTATGCACCTGATGACTACAATGGCCTAATTCAGCTGAGCGATCAAGCCAGGAGTGTGTTACAAGCACCGAAAGAGTGGGTCTGTTTGTAACTCTTTGTAACTTCTGAAGAAGGTAAGATGTGACTGGAGAGGCTGGGTCTCCAGAGATGAATGGGAAGGGAAAGAAGGGCTTGGTGATACAGAGATCTTTGCTTGTGGCTTTTCCCCCTTAGTAGCTTGCATTGGGATCCTGGTGTTAGTCTTTCTGCTTCAAAAATCAACTAACCTAAGGAAATGGGCTGGCTGTGATCTGTAGCTGATGGGGCAGCAGTGGTAGAGATAGTGTGATTGCCTGGTTCTGCTCAGATGGTGTGTTAAACTTCCAGAGGGCTTTGTTAGTGCTTGTTTCTCATGTGAACCTTTCAGTCCAATATTTTCCTTTTAGCAGAGTGGTAGAAGATGGTTTTTTCCCCAATATTGCTAGAGAGCACACACAAATGTGTGTGCAAAAACTCCCAGGCCTCTGGCTTTGTCTTTTCTGTACCATGACTGGTTAGAGATTTATATTTCTCCTTCTTGATCTCCCTCATGCAATGTGAACTATTACATTATTTTTTTCAGAACAGGTTTTTTGGGTATAGTGACTTTCTAATGCAACTAACTAGATTTGCTAACAGTAAACTTGCCTGCATTTTTGGCACTAACACGTAATTATTAGAGGAATTTTGTTATGGCCTATGTGGAGTAAATGATGCCACAGTACTACTTATTCCATTCAGAATGCTACTGAATAGTTAGTACATTTTTTTTCTTTAAGAAAAAACCAGAATAATCTTTCAGTTTAAAAATGGCAATCAAATACTGTGTCTTGAGAGAATTACTTTCACACAAAAATGTACCATCAACTCAGCTGTTTTCAAATTAGTTGTTTTCTCATGTTGGATCTGTTGGGAGCAGACAGACTGCGTGGTCTGGTGATTAACTGGAAAACCAGATCAGCAATAGGTTTCTACTAAGTATGACACGGAAACAGTCTTTGACTAATTCATGGAGTAGCTCAATCTGAATTCTAAGTGGTGCAAAGTAGTATTATACAGGTACCACTCTCTTAGAACAACAACAACAAAAAATCCAGAAAAAAGATTTTTATGAATCTGAATCTAATTTTAAAACACACATGTACATACATAAAATATATTTCTATCTTGAAATATCTGTAAATAAGAACTTAAACCCAGTATGTCTTAAAATGAAACTGAAGGGGTTCATTTAACTCTTTTAATTATGTTGCTTGCAGAACGAGTAGACTTCTCTGCTAACTTTCTATGCAACTTTTATAACATGAATTTCCAGATCCCTACATTGCTATTACATCAATACTGCTATTTAAACTATGTTTTAAAACTCTCCTCTGTGCTCAGAAGTCTAACTGTGCTCCATGTGTGTTTTCATCTGACTCTGAGCTGGACTGATGGTAAATGAGTTCCCATATGGATTAACAGCAAAGAGCTGGTTTAGAGCAGAGCATCTTTTAGCTCAGATTTGCAGCTCAGCTGAAGTTGTGTGCAGCTTTCTCTTCAAGAGAGTGTTACTCTGAAATAAACCAAGATCACTTCCAAACTTGAAGTGGGCTTTAAACATTATGGTTTTTCTCTGTTTCTGGATATCTTTCTGCACGCTATTTCTTGACTAACTTTAGTTCTCTGAGAAGAAATGATAGAAAGTTTGTACTAACTGTATTATGCATGCTTTTGGTTTCTAAAGTGTGCTGTTGCTTATATTTCAAGAATATTTTTACTGCCTGCTCAGTGTTTGGGTGAGTGAAGCTCTGGCATGTACTTGCTTTATTTTTATGTGTTTCAATGTAAAGCTGATATATGATATATGAATGAAATGCTATTGGTAATAAATGAGAAGTCTGCTATTTCTTGTAGTATACCAGACACACATAAATTCTACAGAAATGAAACGCTTAAATATTTTAACCTTTTATAAACTGAAGAGGACATATGTCACATTAATTTAACTTGAATTGTGTTAATATTCATAAAACTGGTTGGTTTTCCAGCACAGCCTTGTCTGACACTGTTTTCTCAAAAAAACTAATCTTGTATGCTGAGCTTTTGATCCTTCAGTCTCTGGTTTTGAAACTTCACTGAGATCCATTTCTGTCCAACAAACAGGAATTCCAAACTTAGCTTGGAAGAATTTCCTGCATCTTATGGAAAATGGATGGGGTACAATAGGGCTGACAGGGATGTCTGCTTTGAACTCAGCAATTTGGAACTGCCTTTTAAGACTTCGTGAAAGCAAATGCCCTCCAAAGTAAATCAACTCCAATGACTAAATAATCTCGTCTGCTAACCTGCTTTTTCTTAGCCTTGTTAAAATTACAATAAGTATTTATTTAATTCAGTTGGATTGCACCAAATTTTACTTAATTTTTCAGAAAAATTTTCCTGGCACTGTATACCTGTGTTAATGAGTTCAGCTCTTTTTCCCAACACACAACTCATACAGCTCTTTTATTTTTTACATGTCTGTTGGGGTTTTTTTAACTTTGTGTGTGAGTATTGACATGCCTTGATAGCCTTTGTCACTTGGCCAGTAGTCCACGTAGTACAAGAATTATTAGTGCCTGGATTTCTTGCTCCATTCACCTCCTATTAACACCTAACTTTCTCCTCTTATCAACCTTTAATCTCAATTGCTTCTCTAGCAAATTTTTGCACGGAATTATGTCTACATCACTGTATTCAGCACACCAGCAGAATAAGAGCTGCTGCTGTCTACCAAGCTAAAAGCTGAATTTCCTTTAATCTTTGATTCCTTCTTCTTCTCATTCTTAACATCCAGAATATTTTTGCCACAGACACAGGAGTGGAGCGAACCAGATGCACTAAAAAATGCACCAGCATTAAAAACTGCGTATCCAGGTGTTGTCTCTGGTCTTAATAATTTTCTCCTTTTGTCTTCTTGTACCACTGCAGCTCCAAGGAGATTCCATCCTCATGCTTTACAACTTTAGTGGCCAGCCCAGTGGTGAGGCGTTGGTGACTTTCCCAAGCCTGGATCTGGCTAAGAAAGCAGTGGCTGAGAAAAACGGACAGCTCCTGGGAAGCCGCTGTGTACAATTGTACCTGGTCTAACTCAACACTCTCTGGAGGATGAGGAAAGGATGTTGCACTCAACACCGTGCCTTTTGCAAAATAAGAAGTCTTCCCTTGCCACCCAGGCAGCAACAAATGTGCCTTTTCAGCATAACGTGTTGGAATGCAGAGTGGTGCATGTCCTGTATTGAATTTGAAAAATGGCGTGTCCTATGCCAAAGATAAAGTGAAACCAAAAATGATGCAGTTAATTTAGTTAATTTCTAACGTACCTGTGTAAAAAGAAGCAAACCTGCTCCTGGCATGTAGTTAATTCTGAAGACAGTCCAATAGCACTTCAGCTACCGCAGCCACGGGCAAAACTTACTCAGTAGCATTTGAAGTGGAAAGCGATGCTTGAGTCATTCAGATTCTTCTGTGTTTAGTTTTTAAGAGTTTACACTCGACAAAGTGTCTCGTTCTTGTAGAGTTTAAATGTCTTTAGAAAAGTCTTTTGGAATGCATGGCTTACCCAGTTCAAAGCATGGATCATATTGATTTTTGTTTCGTTTTGTTCTTGACTGGAAAATATCAGGATGCTGGATCCTGAACGCAATTGTGCTTTTTCATGTTTTCATGAGACATTGTTTTGCAAAAGCCATATTTGACCTTCTTACCAGTGTACTGCTGCCAACATGTAAAGCAAAAAAATAAAACCAACAGCAAAACCAGAAAAATCCTCTCTGCCCACCCATAAATCCCTGCCCCCAGCCCCAAATTTTTAATCTCTACAGGACAAAAATGGCACATAAACCTGAGTACTAATAAGTTATATTTTTTTATTTAAGCATAATAGCTTTCAGATACTGTATTAAAGATTTTGCTCTAGTTTATGTGCATGCAATTTGTTTACATCTTTAAACTACTTTATTTGTATATTATGAAACAACAAGATATGTTGAAATCTGAATTCTCTAGTGCATGCTTTTTTCTTTTTCCCTGTGTGTATATACATAAGCTAGAAGTACTTTTACGTCATGTAGCATGTGTTTAAAAAAAGACATCTGCTGTAGAAGCACTAAATGACTTTGTTTTTACTGTGCCTTACTTCTAAACCATTCCAAGTGCAATACCAGCAGAGCAAAATGTAATGAATTCTGTTGTTGACATGTTCATGGATGTCTGAATTGATCTTTTTTGTTAGTGTACAATTTGAGTTGTACTTTAAAGAACTGAATGATGTATGCTTCTTTATATTACAATAAATAAAAGAGATGCTTACGATGTGCATTGCCTTTTGAAAGTAACTTATGCTTTGGTTTAATGTATTTTCCCAGAGCATCAGTCTTTGCTAAATAGCCTTACACATTTTTCCCTTCTCCTGGATTTAGATAAGCATTTGTACTTTGTACCAGAAGTGTGACTTTCCTGGTGGTGTTTTTGTTTTGTTTTGTTGGGTTTTTTTGGTTGCTGGGGTTTTTTTGGGTTTTTGGGGTTTTTTTTTGTTTTTTCTTTTTTGTCTTTTTGTATGTCCTGGTAAGCCAGAAATCTGTATGATGCATGTTTCTGTTGTAGTGCAACAGTTTTTAGGCAACATGATGTAACTGTTTACATGCTTAGTGTTCTCGTTCTGTTGCCAGAGGAAACAAAGTATTGAACTTGAAATTGTGTTCCTGTTTGCGTTTAATTGACCTAATGGGTCACTCTCTTTTCTATGCAATCCGAAATGCTACGTTTAAGTCAGGATAGAGCCAGTCAGCCTTTTTGTACTAAAAATGGCGAAAGGGGAGGAAATCATGTCAAGATAAGGTTTGTTTCTCCCTAGTCAGAAGCATCTCATGCCAGATGCCATTTCATCATCAAAACCTCCCAAATTAAGTTCCAGCACAATTGGATGGGACTGAAGGGAAAGATTTTTCATTATTTTGAAGTGGGAGTGTTTGCATTAATCTGTTTGCAATATTTGTCTTGGTGAAGTCTACCAAAAATCGTACTTCACAACTAATTTGAATAGTAAAAAGGATTGCACAATGATAATTAACATTCTCATTGTGCCTTGGAGGAAAATTTGGTGGCTATGTAGTCCATTTATTACACACTTACAGTCTGCCATGGTCCAGCTGGTCAGGTTTTGCAGGCTCTTGAAATATTCTTGTTTTTCCTCTTAAAAGCCCCGTATGGAACTTGTGGTTTTCTGCTTCCTTGGCAAGCTGAGGCAGGGCTGGAATGGAGAACCTCAGTCACACCAGCCATGATTTAGATGTAAACACTCCCCATACTCGTTTAACGCCTTTATGGCTTAGCTGATGAGGATCACAGTTCTGCTCTCAAGTGCAGTCCCATGCCCAGATGACAAACTGCAAGGAGGCTCTGCCATGTGCACAATCTGTACCTACCTGTCTATCACCCGCTGCTGTTTTGTTCCCTGTTTAGCACGAGATGGTGGAAACCAGTTCTAGATAGTGAACTTGGGGATGTTTCAGGCTGTGAGTTTTTGTGTGTGAAACCTAACACATGAGACACGGGAGCAGTGTATAATTTTTAGCATCTACCTGTGTAAAATGACTGCAAGGGCAGTGACAGCATTTTGGGTGGACCAGAGCCCTCCGGCTGGGGCTTTGACAAGAGGCCAGAGCTGATGCTCTGAACTTTAACTTTCTTGCTCGTATTGAAAACTCTGCGGTCTCATTTAAAAGAAGAATAAAAGACGGGGGGAAAATAAAGAGGAATGGTAAAAACCAAAGTGCTGCTGGCATTAGGCGGTGGGTGGGGCAGGAATCCATCAGGATCAGAGAATATTCCGGGTCGGGAAGGACCCACGAGGACCATCAAACCCAACCTTTACGTAAATGGCCCACCCGGGGATCGAACCCGCGACCTCGGCACCACGGCACCACGCTCTGACCGGGGGGCGCTGATCCCGTGAGGGGACGGTCCCGGGCGGGCCCCCTCAGCCGGTGGGGGTGAGACTCCGCCGGCCGTCCCTTGTTTTACCCTTTTGCTCGGTAAAAGCGGGACGGCCCTGCCGGAGCGGGCCGGTTCCCCGGGGGGTTCGGCTCCAGGGCCAGAGGGGGCGGGCGGGGCCGGACTCGGCCTTTAAAGCTTTCTGGCTGTGCCCGGCGCTGCGCCGGCCCTCCCAGTCCGGGGCCGCCCGCAGGGTCCGTGCCCCAGCCCTGGGGGGCTGCGCCGGGCCCTCAGGCGAGGCCCGGAACCCGCGGCCGCTCAGCCGGGCTCGCAGTGACCCCTCAGCTTCACCTCTGCAGCAGCAGCAGCCACCGGCAGCGTCCCTTTGGCCTTGCTCACCTGTAATTGGGCTGCAGACGCTTTATAGCTGGCTGGCTTCAAGTCCCAGAGCTCTCCTTCACAGATGGAAGACAATACTTGCAGCACACATGTTTGGATGATGGCTTCCACCACTGGAGAGGGCTGGGAACTTGGGGTAAGGCCTAAGTGTTTTTTAACCTTTGATGAACGCATTTACTCCTTGTGGTTGAAGTTTTAGACTATGCTGTCTTGCAAAGCCTTATCAGAGGAATCACTGTCTTTACATGCATGCAGCTTAACAGAAAAATTAAAAAAGCATAAAGCTTTAACTGTTTCACCAAAGAAGAAGGAAAGTTTAGTAAAGAAATGTGATTTGACTTTTCCTGATGTTAAAGAAAGGGTCCTCACACTCAGCCACAAAACTTGATTCTCAAAAAGAAGCTTCTCCTGTGTTTGCAATCAGCAAACTCCCTCACCTGCATTTATGTTGCCATGTTGTGTAACTGAGGAACAGAATTACCATTGTTTGTATTCCTTCTCCCAGTTTCATGCTTCTGATAGTGCTGGTTTGGAGATGATTCGTTTAGTCATTTCTGCTCCCATTCTCTTGACACTGATAATTTTACCTAGAAATGATTTCTATGTTGGCCCATCCCATGGGATGTTCCTGCCCAGCTTAGAGAGAAGATAGCTTATTCTTATTTTTCTTGGAGATGAGACTGAAGAGTTTGAAATGGCCGTTCTCTATTTCAAAAGTTGCAGCTGCGCATCCAGATCAGGTGTTTCTTGTTGGGATTTTTTCGTTTGCAGAGCAGACTTGCCCAAGACGGGTTTATAAGTTTTGCCTGTTTATGTAAACAAAGGTATTTTCAACAAATACTTTATTAGTGAAATTAAATTCCTCATTTTTTTAAAAGAAAAAAAGCTTTTCAGCACCTTCATTTTTGAAATAGTATTTGTTCTATTTCAGTCAGTTTAAACGAACTGCAGGGCTGGCAGTTTAACCTCTGGGTCCTGCCTTATATAGAACTGTATTTGACAAAATCTGTTATAATGTATTTTGAGTCTATCACTAAAAGTGTCTTCTAAAAGCTGATTGCATCTAAGGATAACTTGAAATAATCTAAAGCAGAAAATTCCTGATATGTCTGTAGTCTGCAGATTCGCCTGTAGTCAATTTAAAATTTCACCTTTTTTGGATCTACTTGTTAGAAAGTATTTTTAAAAGAAAATCCAAACTAAGCAAGAGACCTGATTTTTTACCCCTCTTTTTCTTTTTATATAATCAGGTGAGGGATACTGTATTATTTAGTTGGATATGCAGTTGAAATGCAAATATTCAAATAAAGATGACCGTATGTTAATTTAGACTTCCTAATTGCCATTTCTTTTATTGCTGTGTTATTATAATCACTTTACTTTAAATACGTGATTTAAAGAAAAAATGGCTATTGTTTGTTGCTTTCTATGTGCTTGCTGATAATAAAAAGTAGAGTTTAAATAAAACGCCTTCCCTTCTGCAAACATCACTAAGGTACTGCTCTGATTGGGTCGATTTAATGTTAGCTGTGCCTTTGAGAGAATATCTTTTGCTGCCAGTAGATGTCCCCTTTCCATCGGGGTTCGCACGGAAGGGACTGGAAACGCAACCGCTTTGGAGCCGGGAGTTCGGTGTTACCAACGGCAGCAGGAGCTTCAGTGCACTCAGGGAATACTCCGGTGCCTGTCAGCCTTAAAATCGGAGGTCATTTTGCTGCTCATAAAGTTGTTGACTTAACTTTGTTGTGTTGTTTTTTCGTTTGGTTTTATTTTCTTTTGTTCAAATTTGTTCTTGTTTTTCTATTCTGAATGTTTTCTCCGTGTTCATTGATATTCAATGCGGTTGCTTTGTAATGTACAAATTGATTTCAAATCATGAAAATCACAGTGGTATCGGACTGCGTTTGGTCGGAAAAAAATAACTTTTACAAACTGCTCTACAAAAAGAAATCAATAAAATCTTTGCTAGAGATTCAGAGGCAATGACTGGACAAAAGGAGTGCTTTCAGTGTCACCCCAATGTGAACATACTGTGTTAGACAAAAAACGAAAAAAAAAAGACTCTTTAGTCTTCTGGCTTTAAGAAAGAAAACCATATCCCAGCAGCATAATGCCAAGGCTTTACAACCCATTACATTTTGTAGCAACAAACACGATTGCAGCCTCAGCTGGGCCAGCTTTGGTTGCGATGGCTCCCTGCTCCCAGCTGGCAGAGCCGAGTGCTGTGGCTTGGCTCTGCTCACTGATTTCGTTGCCCTTGGCCCTGTGGTTGGCTCCTGGTTCCCGTGTGTGGTAAAATGGCCTCGATATTGGCAGGGCTCCTCTCAAGGAGGTGGTGACTTTCTCAAGCTGTTTGTTCAGCTCCTCACTGCTGGGGGTTGTAAACTACTGTTGGCAGAGGGTAAGTTTGTTGCTCTTGTTGGTTTTAATCCTAGTCTCTCAGGTCATTTCCTTTGGTTGTGTTTAGCACCATAAACTGGAGTCCTTGGGAACTCTTCTTGTAGAGGATCCCGTGAGATACTCACTCACACTGCAGAATGCAGACAGTATAGAAAGCAGTGTAAAAATGGGGAGAGGTTTTTAATGTTTAGTGTTAGATCTTGAGTTGCTCTAGCACTTGCCACATTTTGGAGCTGCCTGATTTTTTCAAGAGAAACTGGGGGAGCGTGGCAGGTTGCATACCAATAGTTCCACTATTTAAAAAAAAGGAACAAACAAACACTCTCACCCACAACCCTTAACCCTCAAACACGGGAGTTGTCTTTGTAAATTTCTGTTGCTTTGAAGTCTGGGAACATTAAACTGGGCCTTCTACTGCTCCTAGACCTTCTAGGACATTCCTCTCTTGTTGAGCAATAGGTGAAAATAAGAATATGTTGTGTTGCTTTTCATTTGGGAAAGCAGCTTTTACAATAGATCTGATGAACATGCAGTTGTTCTGGTTTATACCACTCTCCTGCACTGGTTCCTACCTTCCAGCTTGGCTGTTACAACACTGTAACTTTCGAAAGGTTTTTTTTGTTGTTGCTATTTGGTTTTAATCATTCCCTGTTATCAGCACTTTATCTTCTGCTTGCTGGAGGTAGGGGAAAAGTTAATGTGCTGCTGCCACGGATCACTTGTGTGTGTATATTCCCTTCTAAAATAACTTAAGATGTTTGAATTTCATGCAAATGTAACTTTTAAAATTTGTATTCATGTGAAAAATATTCAAAACCTTTACTCTGGGTGTGTTTAAAACAATAATACTTAAAAATGTGCAAGAGAAAAACGAGGAAATATTGTTATATTTCTTCTTACTACTATCCACAAGAACAGGTAAGAAGTGGAAGGAAAGAGCAGAATAACTGAGGAGAGGAAAAATGAAGTATTTTGGGGAGGGAGAGTCTTACAGGAATTTTCTGCGAGGAGCTCCAAAAAACTGATGGTGGTTTGTTGGAAAAATCTCTATTGTGTGCAATGGAATAGCATTAGAATTTAGCTGTCTTTGCTGCATTGAATAAAACCTTGTGGGTTTGTCAGGAAGAGTAAGATCTATTCCTGCCGTTTTCTGCACTAATTCAGTGTTGGGAATCTGTCTGGGGCTGCTTTCAGTAGGGATGGTGGGCACACGAAGTTCTGCTGTGGGAGAAATGCAAAGGTGTGGTGGAACTGCATGGTGCAAAGGCTGGCAAGGAACAGGTCCTTCCTCATCTCTGGTCAGGGCATGAGAGGCCAGGTGAGGAAAGGACAGTCTGAGCCTTATCTGGAGTGTAACATTTGTCACTACAACTTAGTCCAAGGAATTCTCAGTTAAACATGCCCTGAAAATGTGGGACTCATTCCCATTGGATTAGGTGTGTCTTTCTTTTGTTTGATGCAATGAAGTCCTTGTGCAATTGTGAACTTTACTGTGAAAATCCACACAAGCTACACTGAATATTAGTTGTAGTAATAGCATTAAATTAAAATGTCCTTGAAAAGGTCAGGACTTTTGTTTTTGGTTTTGTTGTGGGGTTGGTTGGTTGTTTTGGTTTGGTTTTGTTTTTTTGAAAAACAATGCAAAAACTTAGAAAAACAATCAATTTTGCTTAGGTTTTACTGACAAGAAATCTATGCCTGGGAATATAAACTGTCAGATTGCTTACAATGCTGTGTATTGTGTGTGTGTGGTATTTACCATTTAAATTGTTCTAAAATGTTTTATCAGAAGTCGTGTACATCATGTTCCTGATGGGATCTGGAGCGCAGGTGGGACTATGATCTGCAGGCCATAAGGAGACATATCCTAAATTAGAGTTAGGAGTTACACCTGGTAGTTCTCATGACAGTAATTGACCATTTCTCTTGCTTGTGATGAGGAGAAGGCTTATAAGGATGGCAGCTTCCACATTTTCAATGAAATGTGACTTCTTGTCTCTAAAATTAATCTTTTTGTTCAGCTAAAACACACTGGTGACTGATAACAGCATGTCAGTGGCTTTTTTAAAGTGACCTGATCTTACCTTGTAAAAAGTAAGCCCCCAGAAAAGAAAGGATTCCAAATTTTCAGGTTACACGGACTGTTTTGGAGATGATTTGGGGAAGAAAGAAATTGTAAGGCCATGGACCTACACCCTGATGATACATCACAGAGAGTGTGCTAACAACAGGGGAAATTGTGAATGCAGTGGAGGCAATATTTTGGGTTTGTGGGTTGTTTGTTGTTTTTTCCTGTTCTGTTGACTGGCACCAGGTTGCGCCGGTGGTTCCTTTTCAGACGCAGCTACTCTGGAAAAACAGCACAGCGCTGCTGCAGGGCAGGAACTCACTGCTGCAGGGGGCCCCAAGGTCTTCCAGCTACAGAGCAAGTTCAGTGCTGGATATTGTAGCTTCCAGAGGGTTTGTGATGACCAGGCTAATGACTCTAGTCATGGTTTAGGAGATGGGATGGTTTTCTGACCTGTTTTGAACAGGAAAAGCAGGTTGCAAATGTGCTGAGGAGGCAGCATCAGCGCGCACTGCCCGCGGGCTGGGACGAGCTGGCGGCAAAGGACAGCACTGCTGGCAGACTGCTCTTGGGGCAGCTCTGGGAAGCCACAGACAGAAAAATCAGGCAAGGAGCGTTGTAGATTGAACTAAACCAGCTTTGAGCTGGGCAGCTCCAGAGCTCAGCTGAGTGCAGCTCCGTCGGGAAGCTGGGCAAGCAGGAATGCAGTTACCAGCACAGCTCTGCTCATGTTGCTGGTCTCATGAACTGTAGTCACAACTGATTATAAATTAGAGACCCTAGAATTTTTTGAGACAATTAAGATAAACCAAAGTGGGGGAAAGGAGGGGTTGCTGGATACAATTGCAGTTTGTTCATTGCAGGTCTGTCATTGAGCATAAATGAAGGTTTAGCCTCTAGATACAGAATAGGAAATTGGATTTGAAATCAGAAGGGAAAGCCAAGGAACAGTTTTTCTTATGCCAGCACCTCAGTTTTCATCCCTTTAAACAAGGCTTAGTAAGGGGGAACACAATATTTGCGTTGATGTCACTGTAAAATCACATAACTTTGAAGAGTAATTATGCAGCTAGTAATGAAACAGACACCTTGGCTCTTGGAGCCCTTGAGTTTGTAACTGGCTTTGAGTCAGAAATCCTTCAGAAGAGCTATTGCAGAATTAGAGCAACTTTTGAATTCTATTTAGCAAGCACAGTGTCTCTCTTCAGAAATTCTTCTCATTCCTATGTATTGCTCTTATTTCAGAAATATTCAGTTCCATATTTGCTTTAGATATAAAATTTGTGGAGTACACAGGGAAAAAATGGTTGCTCTTTAGCAGATTATGCCACTGAAAATTGAACTCTGCAAATTCTGTGTAAGAGGACTTGCATTTTTTCCTGAATGCTCAAAACCACTGCCATCCCCACCCCCACTTGAATGGTTTTCTCTATTGTTCAATGTACCCAGGAAAAATAAGATTCTGTGGTTTATAATTCATTTTTATTTTTTACCCACATAAACCATAGGGTGTTTTTTTGAATTTTCATACTAAAAATGCTCCATTGTTAGTTCCCCAAATCAACAGTGGAACACTGAAACCCAAGAGATGAGCTTTTCAGTACCTTTCTATTTTAGTAGCTTTTGAACAGGCAGTGCTTTGCAGATCCCTGTTTAGATGGTGTTGTGAGAGAGCAGCTGTGCAGAGTGGTAACTGTTGTGACAATCCCCTTCACTGGGAGGTGTTGGAGTTACCAGTTACCCTCTCTTCTCTCCTAAATGGGTTCTGCTGTTGCGCTTTAGGAATTACATAAAGACCTCTCATGCTTGCTGCCCTTCAGTCACTCCAAACTTGACAGATGTTTTTCATGAATGGCAAACAAAACCTAAGATCTCAACCTCACTTCTCCACCAATAGTGAGGTTTGCAAATACATAACCATCAGTAAAATGGAGAACAACCCAAACTAGTTCCTGTCACTGTGGTGGCTCTATAGTGCCAAAAGGAGTAAAGTGTGGTAGGCTTGTTTTGGGATTTTTAAATATGAAAATGAAAGTGGCAATTTATAGTAAGGATGACAATAATATTGGAGAGGAAAGCTTTTGTCCTGCCTCGTGATGCTCATGAGCAGCTGCTCAGATTGTGCTTCCAGAACACCTTGGTGGCACGGCCTAGACCATGTTCCACATTCAAGGGTCTCACACCAGTCTGGTTTTTGTAGATTCATTCCCTCTTCAGCATATCCCCTGCTCAGCACGGTGGGCACTGTGTGAGCTCTGCATTGGGCATTATCTGCTGTGGGGCTCTCTCGAACCTCTCCCTGCATGGACAGCACACGCAGGCCGGGCCAGCAATCTGCCCAGAGCAACAGCCCAAGTTTGCTCCAATATGCCCCAAGTATAGATTTTGTTTGTGGAATGAGCTCATCTGGTTTTGGATACATTTGAGTACATTTGAAGCATGATGCTAATATTTAGTCTAAAATTATCTTTGTTTTCCACATAGTATCTCAACAGTGAATAAGATCAGCAACTCGTGATTTTTTTTTCTTAACTCACCCCCTCCCCCTCACAAAAAGGGTTCAGACTTTTACTCTGAGGCACAAAGAAAGTTGGGGTTTTTAAGTAATTTTTTGTGAACACAGTAGATGGACTTCACTTCAGACCAATAATCAAACCACACATACAGCCTTTTGTCTCAACTCTATTAAAGTATTAAAGATAATGTTCTCTTGATAATGTTTCATGATGGGAAAGCATTCCTCTCTTTCAAAAATGCCTTTGCATTTGTCTTACTGCAGCGTTCCCTAAAAGATTGCTAATGTGGAGCTTTATAAATAATCCTTTCTGCCCTGCTGTAAAAGTAATTTAATGGACATTTCTGGGAGGACAGGCTGATGGGAGGGTATTTATAGGAAGTATCAAGGGGTGCCTGACAAAGTGAGGTGGATGGTTTGGCTTTTAAGGGGAGCTGGGAGCAGAGGTTGGTGCTGGTGAGCAGACAGCTCTGCTGCGCGGGGTGAGCACACTCTGTGCCTCCTGTTCCCAGCCCACCCAGCCTGTTCTGAGAACAGCTCGGCTCTGCAACCCTTGTAAACATTGCTCCAGCTGTGTGAAGCCACTGGAGTGGCTACAGTAGTTGCTGGAAGGCCAACCAAGGCCAGCCTTAATTATGCAGGCAAAAAAAAAGAAAATAATTTAAATGTTCCCAACACTGAGCAAACAACAAAGATTTCCTCTTAACCCTACTATAGCAGGAACACCTTTTCTCTGAAGAACCCATTTTTTTACTTCTGAAACGGCTCCTCTGCCTGAAAGCCTTCACTGAATCATCAGTCCTACCTAGCCATGCCTCTGAATCCAGCCTCTTTTGCCAGGTATCTTCTTTCTTACAAAGGAGATTTTTCTGTGCAAAATTCTGCACTACTTTTTAGAAAATAAGTCTATAGAGGGTTATTTTGTTTTGATTCTTCTCACTCAATTTTTTTGAGGCATCCAGTGTGGGATACCAGGAACCTGTTCTGTAAGAATTAATGCTGCCTTTCTTAAATACACTTTCATGTGTCCTTTTCTTTAGTTTTGCATCTGTTTTGTGGAAACCACCAGTTGTGCCATACTGGCTTTCAGGTAGTACCTTTAGTGGCAGGGGCAGATGGAAGATTTTCTGGGCAGTTGTGCATGGCTGGTGTTGGAAGAAATTGCTTCATGTGGTTTGGATGCTTCTCTACTGCTGTCGGAACAAGAGAGGGACATCAGATGAATTGTTTATATATAAATTATTCATTACTTTTAAATTAATAAAACTAGAAGCATGTGTTAAAAATTTCTAGGACTCATCAGCCGCCATCTGTTAGTTAAGTGAATGTGGTGTTGGGGCATAAATAAGGCATTAGGTGAACCCGAGCATCTTTTCATAACAGCAGAATTTTGGAGCTGGAAAGGCAAACTTTAAATATGAAATAACAGCAACAGAATGGAGTGAGATAATGCTGTCTAACCAGGAGCTGGCAGGAGGCATTGCTGCCATTGCAGATGTGAGTTGTAGATAAGAAAAGCCCCTGAATAGCTCTGTCCTGTCCCCTCCCCACGCGTTTTCTTCCTCTGTGAGTACAGGGAGAGCCGGGGGCTGGGTGTGAGTGCACCACCCAAACCCACCTGATCCTAACTGGGAACTGGTCCTTCTCTTCTCCTCCCGGGTGGAACCTGATATGGACTCATTAAGTAGCATGGAGGAGGAAAGAACAAATGCAGCTTAAATTTCCTTCAGTGTGGGGCTGAGTTTAGATGGTGAATTTTTCTGGGAGTAGGGAGGGAAATTGCTGATAAAGCTGTGAACTGTTGAAAGTTTGAGTTACGGGAAAGATCGGTGATGGAATAGCTCATGATCAATATGTTTGCAAAGACTGGGATTAAAAGGTGCACTTTGTAACCAATAAGACTCTAAAATGCTTTCTATATGTGACCTGAAATGTCAACCAAAACATATATTGAGTTCTGGTAACTGGAGATCATAGTACTTAACAGAGATTTTATGTTATCTCTGTGGGACATAGTGGAAAATAACTCAGAATTCAAATGATGACTGCTTAAGAAAACATTTACCTTAGTGGCCTGCACAAACCCAGATAATTACGTAATACCTGCTTGAAGCTCACCTTTATTTCAGCTGGTCATGATATTTCTTGAATCTTGACTTTTTAAATATTAAACACTTGCTGCATTCCAGCTGACTAGAGACTGTCTTCTTGGTGACTAACGTGATTTTATTTGCATTTATTTGAAGTACCTCATGATAGAAAGTGGGCTAAAACAAAATTATAGCACAAATAGTCTATGATACAGTGATACTGAATTATTAGTACATCCTAAGATACTGTGTATATTTTACCAAAGCTTCTTCAGTGCTGTGATGTTCTGCCCTGTGTGAGCCTTGCAGTTCTAGTGTATTTTCAAAAACTGAATGCCCAGCAGGGAGCCTCCAGTATGGCCAACAGCTACTAGGAATTATTTGTGCTTTTCTGGCACATGTGCTGCAACTCTTCCTAGAGCTGTGCCTTTTGAATGGCGAACCTGCTCTGTTGGTATTTCAATTGAGGGGATGAAGTGCTGGGTCACTTGCTAAAATGTCCTGAGGTCTCAGTTTTTAGATTCACCATGTGTGAGGATAAGGAATGCCTTGCAGTTACCCAGATTACTTTAACTAGCATGAGTTAAGTGTGATTTAGATTGTGAATCTGTGTTTAATTATAATGCTCAGAGCAATCAGGTTAGTTGTTGTTTTGTTTTTTAAAAAAGACATAGGAGCAGAAATAGATAAACAACCAGCCCCATGTTTAGTCTGGTTGCATTTACATTGTGTGAGAAAGCTCGCTCTGTGCAGTAATCAGCTTCGCTCTTTCCCCTTCTGATAACCTCACTAAAGGGTTTAGCCTTTGTGTCTTCCACATTTTTGGTGGGGTGTCTTTAGCTTTTACAGCCATTATTCCCTTTCAAGTCTTCTAGAAGATTTTTACAGGTTTAATCTCACCTGATACCCTCTTACTTCCAGATCCTACTCTTTTCTTGAGTAGGAGAGTTGGGCCACCCTTTTAGTTACAATAAAGGTTGTTTCCCTTCCATATTTATGTAAACGTTTCCAGCCATTGAGCACCAGTTCTCTTACTAAATTGCTCAGGTGTTTTGCCTCAATGAGGTGTGGAATTCTCCCCCTTCGATGGATGCTGCCCCTTGGTGTGGAACAGCTCCACGGAGGCCCTGTGTCAGTCTGTGCGCTGACAGCAGCGCTGTGGTTGTGTCACCTTTCTGCTGGCTCTTGAGAGAGACCGGACACTACCGAGCGCCACTCGGGGGGAGCAGATATCCAACCTTTTCTCCTTCGTAGGCTTCCCAGCATTTTCTTGTTCTATAAGCAAATCTCCCCTGAACTTGTCTGTGGTCAGCGCTGTGATGAAGAATTAGCAGTGCTACCAGAAATTCAGGCTTTGCTTTCAGTTAGATTCATTGTATCTTGGTCAGCTGTCAGCCATTCGCCTCTTCTGGCTGTGAGATAGTCCAGGCATTAATTGGAGGCAGAAGCAGCAGGGACCTCACTGCAGTTTGGTACAGAGGGACACTGTAGAGGCTGTGAACCTCCTGATGAGCCCTGGTTGGTTCAGTGCAGGCTCACCAAAGCTGTTTCCCTCAGTGACCTTTCTGCATGTGAGATTTCATCTCCTATTCCTGCTTACTTATGTTTGTTTTGTGGGAGTCCTACTGAGAGTAAAGTGATTCAAAATACACAAATAGAGAGAAATAAATCAAACTGCATGTGATCTTAAACGTCCTCTCAGTTGCAAACAGAGAGCTAAAGCTGGTTTGCCATTAACTTCTTGCTTTAAGCCATATGTCTGTGCCTTTGGGGATTCAGGTGTGTGTTTCGTGAGCACTCACATCTCATTTACCAGAAAAAGAGACTGCAGAGATCTGTCCTTTGTCAGCTTTTTTGTTACCCCTGACTTTTCTTGGGGGAATTAGAACTGCTTAGGATCATTATGTGAATTAAATGCTATAACACTCGTGGCCCCACCCCCAAGCTGCAATTTGCCTTCTTTAAAAAAAAAGAAATCCTAAAAAAAAGTCCTTTTGCCTGTTGAGAGCAGGATCCCGATGGCATCTGTGTGACTCAGTAGTGGCAGTAACGCCGAATGAAGGTTTGACGGTGATTGCTTGTTTAAACTTGAGAGCTTGGGGGGCACTTCCAGAACAGCTGAACAACTGAGCTCCTTGAATCTCAATAACGTGATTTCTTTTTTGTTAACTTCACCCCTGAGGATATTTTATGTTGCATGGAGCCAGTGCTGATTCTGCTTGCTGGGCCCATCTGCAGCACATCTCTACTGTCTGCAAAGTGGCCTTCAGTGATGCATAAGCCACCCGAGTGTATTTTGGATGAAAGAAACACCAGGTAGCTTGAAAACTATGTTACAAGCTGAGTGTAAAGACAGCATTTAATTGCTTTCTAAATTTTTTCTACATATGAAAAGATTATGAAAGACTGAGTGGCTGTTTAAACGCAATATTTAATGTCACTCAGAATTGTACTGTTTTTAGGTCATATCCTCTCAACCAAACAGGAATATTTTTTTTGTCACGAATGGTAGAATTCCATTTTACTCATCTGGTCCAGATGGTGTTTGACCTGCTAAGAGTTCATGTGCAGTTGGAAAAAATATTGAGTTTAGTGTAATATATGTGAAAATGATAAAAGTCATGAAGGCACAGGTCCCTGGGGGGGTGGTTCTGGGCGGGAGGGCACAAATGGCACAGAAAAATCGAACAATTAACATTAGAATGTGCCCTGCTTAGCCAGTGATATGTTCAGCTGTTGCTTGTCTAAAAGATGGTTTTTGCAGCTTTACTGCTATCTAAAATGTATATCTAAAAAGAACTTTGTGAGAGATTTTCCTGCTTTCTGCTATGAAGTAGTTGAGGTCAGCCCTTTGTGGGAGTGCAAGCCTGTAACTGGAGACAGACCTGCTCGGTAACCAAAATATTTTCTCTTTTTTCTTTTTCCCCTTTTCTCTGTCTTTTGTATGTTTTGTATTTCTCTTTCTAGCTAAAGAAACCATATTGGTCTCCAGTGTCATTTTAGCAGCTGGATTAGTTCCAAAGGGTTTAGGCTCGGGCAAGCAGCATTTGAGTCTCTCAGCAAACTCTGCTGACAGCCTCAAAATGTATGGCTGTGCCTCTCCAAGCCACGATGTCATTCAGCCCAGCATTTGGCCAGTGTTGCATTGCTTGTTATCCTTCATTGTTTGTGCAACTTTTCCATTATAACTTCTGTCAGTGGTGAGGTCAGATGGCAATGATGACATTCTTGGCATAGCTTCTTTTTTCATATCCTTAGAAAAAAATAATCCCATAGTAGCACTTAATTCAGTTTCACTATTGCCTTATTTGTCCTATTGGCTTGGTGGCTCGTACTCCTCCTCCAGCTACTGTGACTACAGCCAGGCAAATGTCACGGGGTGGTATTTGCTGTTACTTGAATAGAGTTATCCTTGACCTCTTGTATTTGCTTTCTGTTGAAGATTTTATTAGCAAATTTTTATTCCTGGTAAGGGAAGAAATGGTGGGAACATGGAAATGCAGAAATGCGTGTACTGGCAAAACAGTGTGTGCTGATCAGGGCAGCTGGAGGCAGAAACAATTACAGCAGGAACTGATCACACGGCACGGACCTGAGTGTGAGCTGCTGTGACAGGCAGGTGTGAGGATTAATGTCCTGTGAGCAACCTTTCCCCGTGGAGACCCTGCCTAGAAAACACACAGGGCAAAGTTGAACCAGTGGCAGATAAACTGGAAGTCTGCACATCTGCTGTCAACTGCAACTGTTTCTGACCGGTAAATGGTTGCTGCACCTTTATTGTGGTGCAATTCTTAAAATGGCAAACCTGGAAAGTAAACCTTCATTCAGTAAATCACAGAAAACCAGCGCTTTAGGCAGGCTGTGCAGCAGCTCTGGAGGCACTTGTTCAAATGACAGAAGACTGGAAAAATCTGTTCTTGCATCATACTTAGAGAATTTCCTACTTGAAAACAGTGACATACTGACTGCTAGAAGTTTGTCTTGTCCTTTTCCAACACATTGCAAGAACGACTTGGCTGGTGGATACACCAGGGAGTTCATGGGATATTTACAAACAGATCCTTTTATTGCTGTGAGAAAAAATTTATGATGCATGTAGGACAACGCTCAGCTATTGTTTGCCGTGCGTTTGTTGCAGTGGTGTTGCCACCTTGGCAGAGAAGAATCCATCACACCTTTTGTACCAAGCTGTACTAAATTTAGGAAGGCAGCTCTGACCTTTCATGCCTTGTCCTAAAAAATGCTCTATGCCAGCCTGAATAGTTGGTGTTAGAGCCAGCAGATCTGGTATGTGCAGAAGCTGGGCTTAAGAACTTGTGTCTTTGATACCAGAATCTGCAGTCGTTAATGTGTGGAGGTGTTTATTGAGAGATGCTGCAGTTGTTCATGTGTAGGGTGGTTATTGTTTTTTATAATTGCCTGTTTTCTAGAAAATATTTGCCTTCCCAACCGTCAGGATTTTCAGCACACTGCTTCCTTGTCTTTCCTGCTTTTTATTACAAGAAGGACCTTTCTAAGTCATCAGTCATTTATCATTCCATTGTCACAGGAACTTTTAAGAGTAGTTGTTCCCTTTTCCTCCATCTTATTTCATATGATACCACTGATCATCCAGCACTGCATTCCCAAGCGATATTTTCATATCGAGTCCTCTTTAGGTGCATCACTTTTCTTTGATCAAAAATTACAGAAAAGAACAAGCACAGACTACAAATATTCTTCCAGCTCTTACCAGCAGGTGTCACAGCAATGACAGTAAGGAAGAGATAAGTATTATCTTTTTCAGTTCCTAGTAATTAAAAACCCAATGAAATGAAAACTTTGCATTTGCAGAAACAGCTTGAGAACTTGTATAGCCTGACTTTTCTCGTGGATCAATCTCTTCAAAAACAAGATCCATGGAACATCCAAATCTTTGCAAAGTAAATACTGTTTTTCTATTGCTTCTGTATCTTAAGTCTTTTTTCCTTCTGTTTTCTTTTGCATCTAGCAAATGTTAACAAAGGTTATTGTAAAATAATTTCTTAGAGGATCTCTGCAAATGACAATGCTTTTTGCGTGTTAAGAATGATTGATTGATAAACAGTATCCTTTTACCAGGCAGAATAGAAGTTGTGTTAACTTCCTTCACCAAAGAAGTCTGTATGCAAAACTATGCATGAATTTAAATATATCGAAAATCCTTTTTTCTTTTCCATGGCCTTTTACATACCTTAATACTTCACTCACTACAGCAGTGGCTGGTTCCTGAAGACTATTATTGTAAATTAATTGAAGCCAAGGGGCAAAGAAAAAAGGTGGGGAGAAAACAGCTCAAGTCCTCACCTTATTCACTTCACAGTGGAGCACATGGTGGATTCAGAGCATACAGTGGAATTTTGAGTTAGGGAGGGAGAGAGAGAGGTCCAGAAATAAGCAGCAGGAAGAAGACAGCACAAGTAATGCTGTGGAATATTTTAGGGAAATTCTGGCTACAATATAAGAATTAAAAGGCCTTGATTTCTGCCAGCATTTCCTTTGGGTTTGGGTCCTAAATGAACAAACTTATGTCTACTTTTCTAAAGGAACTGACTTTAACAGAGGACATTCCTTCTCTCTGATTACCTAAAATACCAAACCAGTGTTTTGCAAGGTAGAACCGACGTTTTCACCCTGCCTGGAATAAAGTCTCGTCTCTGCAACAACAGCCCTGTGTGTGTCAGTGCTCAGCTTCACCCGCCCTGGCGTGACTGCAGAGCCTCTCCTGTCCCACCCCGTCAGTCCGAGCGAAGCAGCCTCCAGCCGATTTGCATCCGAAACGCGACTTGAATTGACGGTAAAGGAGACGCAGTCAATGGTTTATTGCTGGTGTCGGTGCGTGCTAATTATACCCTGGGTAATCACCCTACAGAACATGTGAACAGCTTGCAAACCGCCGGGGCTATTTTTACTAAAGCTCGGCTATATTTACCGTGCATTCGGTTGGTGGCACTTCAGCATCCCCTCTCTGGTGTATTTATAGCTGAAAGCACCGCTGCAGGTAACCGGCCGGGACACGCACTCCAGGGGAGGCTAATCCCGGCCTGGCCGTGCTGTCCCTGGGAACGCGAGCCGCGGGCCCTGCGCTCCCGCTCCCGCTCCCTCCCGGGCAGGGGAGCCCTGGCAGCCAAAGGCCGCAGCTTCTGCTCCCGTGTTCAGTTGGGAACAGCCCCGCACGTCACCGTGGGATTCCACGGGCAAGGAAAGGGCCCGGTAAGAAACTGCACGGGAGATAAAAGTCTTTTCAGTGGCACCAGGATCACTGAGATGAAATACAGATTACAAGGCCTGACTTTGCCCAAAGGGACTTCCCTCGGTACTGCCTGATCACCCAGGATTTGGCAAATAATTTCAACTTTGTAGGAAATTCACATTTATTTCAGAAACAGTTTAACTGTATCTTGCCTATGATAATATCCTTTCAGGAATGGAAATTACTGTTTATGATGGACTCCCTTGCATAATAATTTCTGGAAAAAATTTTCAAAATAATCTCGTGGTTGTCTAACTGAACGACACTCACAAATAGGGAAGCAGCAGTGTGGTGCAAACTGATACTCTGCTTGTACTGCTGATCACTTCTTACGTAGGAGGTTCGCTGTTGCTGGCTCTGAGTCCCAAACTTTCTCAGATTGTTCAAAATCACCACTCTTCCAGGGGAATATCCAGTGTCCCTCACTTCCTTTCTCTCAGCTTGGCACAGCTGGTTACCACTGCATCACAAACGGAGTTGTTTCCCACTGTGTCTGGGTCTGCATTTTAAATAAATGACAATGCATTTGCATTATTTTTATTTATTTGAACACTATGATTTAAGAGCCTAAATGCAAGTTTTTCCCTTTATTTCTGCAAGTAGCACTGCAATCATAACTTACAAAAATGTTTAAAATACAAAATGTACATGAAATTACAATACAAGGCTCTGTAAACATCTAGAACTTAATCTTTATTGTCCCACATTTTTAAATATAAAACTTCAATTTGAACAATTTCCGAACCTCAAGGAATGACATCCATTATGAGTATCAAAAATAGAGTTTCAAAGCTTTGTATCAGAACAAAACCATTATTTTCATTCTTTGGTTTAAAAAGGGTGGCAGTTCCCCTGATAACAGGTAAGTTTTACTACAGAAATTCAGATTGCTAGTTCATGGTAATTTCAGAACTCACCCCTGTCCCCCTGGATTAATATGCTACCCCTTTATTTTTTTTCCTAAACATTGATCTTTGACCCTCCTTATAGAAAAGCTACCTCATCATTAAGGCTTTCCTTCAGGATAATCTAAATCATTAAAAATTTTTGGAAAAGTACTCAGGGAGAAGACAGGACTTAAGGGCAAGGAAGTGGATGCCAACAAAATATTAACAGTTGCCGGGTTCCGTTGTTTAATTAAATTTGCATAGTCCAATAGAGATCGTGTGCTTTTTATACCACTAAAATTATACAAGATTAACAGTCTGTATCTACGTTATCACACAAGCTAAAATAAAATTAAGACCCTTGTATTGAAGCTTTTACAAGGCAAATACAAAACTGCTTTAGTATCCAAAGCTATATTTTTTTAAATTTCATTTTTAAATAGGAAAGCATTTCTATGTCTACAGGCATCAAGGTATTTAAAGGCATCAGAAAATTTAGTGCATAGCAACTCCGGATTGTTTGGGCTCCTATATTTTAGGTACAGTGAGAATTCCAGCTACTTGGAGAACTTGCAAGGAGAGTCTGTACCAGCAGGATAAAGGAGCATAAATCCCATACAGTAGGAAAAGCTTTTAAGTCAGAATTCTCCTACAAACAATGGTTAATGCAAAAGACCCAATACATGAATGAAAACTGGAACATGCCTTGCCACCAGCACACACTCTGAGACAATTACACAGTTTACAGCATTGTGTGGTTTGTTTTGTTTTGAAGGTGTTAAAAACGTAAGTAGATGTTTTTCTGAGCATGTGAGTTCTTTCTAGGATCTTTAACGTACATGAGTAGAGGACAGAGTAAAGCACCATTGCTGAGGGACAATTACAATATCACACTTCTCAGATTCCAGCCCTGCCAATTATTTCCTGCAAATGTCAAGATTTGCACCATTGAACAGTACATTCACAGAAAGGATGCTTAAGATTCCCAGCAGGTACACAGTGGCCTTGCATTAAGTTGTTTGAAATAATTATGAAACATCAAGTTAGTAGCCTCAGGCTGCACTCTTACAAGGAAGTACATGATAAAATTATAATTTTACCCACTTAGAATATGGTCTTTAACAGCTCATGATTCAGCTATTACAGAGATGCAATTACAGTTGTTGTAATGGTATTGCTTGGGCACTGACTTGACCTCAGGTGTAAGGTTTTGCCTGCAAAAGGTTCGTTGGAAAGTTTTCCCCGTGCCTGTTTGCCAAAATGCAACATCAGCAGAAGCTGTGTTTACTCTTCAGGTGTTATAACTCAGCACCACTCTCCACTGTCAGACCCCTTCATTCACTTGAAGCCTACACAGAGGCACGTGCTTCCCTTGTGCTAAACTGCTGAAATGGCCACGCCTGTCTGAACTGGATCCAATGCAAACATTCTTTCCGATTTTCTAATTCTTTGCATTAATTCAATCTTAATTTTCATTAGGCTGTCATGGCTGACCCAAACGAGCAACTAAAAGGAACGAACACCTTGGATGGTCTGAAGTTCCATGTACTGCTGACCTTCCTTTGCCATGACTGGTGTACCCTGTCTGTTCCATGGAGGAGAGCTCTGTAAATGGGTGATTCCTGGGGGAGGGAAATGTCTGTGGCCTCCACAGGCAGTGGTGGATCCTTTCTACGGTGTCTAATTGTAAAGGCCAGAGTTTAAGTAGTGACGTAAACAGATTATTTCAAATTCATCAGATTATGTGGGTAAGGGAGATGCAGCCTCAGAGCACAGCACAGAGTTTACTGCTGCTGTGATGAATCTTGCGTATTTCTTTGGTAGCTCCTGCTTCACACCGTTACAATTAAACATGGACACATTATACTGCCTAACCACCAATTCACAGTAAATTACTTTTTAGCAAACTGATGTTTATAAACAGCCTGAATTTAAGGAACTGTAACTGTCATCTCCTTAGGACTTCCAAGTGGCGTGGTCAGGCATACAGCATATAAAAGATACAGATGTGATCAAATGATTTATTGCATTGAAAACTTGAATGCCACTGAATTGGTGATTTCAAAACCATATTTTGCAGGGATACTGGGAACATTTAGATCCTCAGCAAAAATTAGATTTTCTCCTGTATCTAACATGGCTTTGATGTTGCTGTTCTTTAATCTAAAATCCTACTGCTCAAATTTGATTACAAATGTAACTTTCTAAGAAAAAAGCTATTTCAAGAAGGAGCCTGTGCTAACAAAGATCAGGAAAATTATCCACAAAGTTACAGAAGTTAAATTTTGGAATGTAATTTCTATCCCAACACTTTCATGATGGAATGGTCTTTTTGCAGCCTATCAAGTAACATTTTCAGTTTATAAACAAGTGCAGATCTACATTTGGCTTTGCTTCCTATGAACCTAAGAAAGAAAACACTACAGTATTCATATACACAATGGCTTCCATGGCATTGGCTTCAGATGACAGGTATGATTTGCCACTGGAAGACCTTATTAAGAAAAAAATGAAACAGCAGAAGCTTTAAAGGCTTTCCAAAATGACCAAAAGGTGTTACAAATCATCAGTTACAAACTATACTACCTCTAAGGGCAAGCAGCACACTGAAGATGTGCATTATATCTTTTTCCACATTCAGGACTGTGAATATTATAAGAGCAAACTAACATCTCCACACATCTGAAGCACTTACAATATAAAAGTATTCTATTTAAATGCAAAAAGCAAAGCTTGTTTGTAACTTTAAAACAGTTAAAATATCTGGTGTAGATTCTGTGTGTTCATTTTAAGAAGTCTCTTTACAGTATCTGAGGAACTATAGTTAAAATGCTCTGTCTCTACATCAAAAATGTACCCACTAAAAGGGCGTTGCAAGGATCCACTGTTCCAGTTCATAAAGGCCACAGAGTTGGAAGCACAGTAAGTCTAAAGAGGAAGAGGATGAAGAAATATTCAGAGAGACTGTGACGTTTTCATGGATGTTTTCATGGATGTTGAGTCGTTAGCTTATCCGTTACTGGATTCCATCAGATATTCTCGTCTCCAGAGATCCAGGACACGTATGTGCAGACTGGCTGGCCACTGTCGTTCCATGTGACACTGAGATCTGTGACATATCTCTTCCTATGATCTCATTCACTATAAAGAAAGAAGAAATATTAAAAAGTGATAGCTTTCCAAAAGGAAGAACTCATCAGTATAACCCTTTTAAAAAGAAATGCTGTCAGTGCTAAGCCTTGATGCTGTTACATAACAGAAGATGAATGAGGAGCCCGGCTTCAGCAACAGTTAAGCAACGGGGGAAAACAAAGTCCTGCCATAATCCATGCTGGAGAGTCCCTAAGCCCCTTGAAGAAAACAAGCATGTGAGTATTCATGACACGCAGGTAACTGAGCGGCACGGCATTGGTCAGGCTAATACAGATTTCCCCACAAAACTCCTTCTGTTCAAGAGTGCTCCGGACAGAACAAATAACTCTAACAACTCCTGGCTCTTACAAGCTACTTACAGAACTTCCTCAGAACTTGGATTTGGGTTAATAGAATATTCTTTTTAAACACTATGCACCTATTAATGGGCCAGTTTTCTGAATACTTGCATTTCTGAAACCACAGTAACTAAATTTTATCAGTCAATTTCCCTATAATGAAGATTTAGGATGGACTAACACGCAGGCCAGTTTGTGTGTCCATGTGTGTCAACTTCAGCAAAGTTTAATCAGCTTGTACTATTTAAAAGTAAGGGACACCTCCATGAATGTGAAAAAGTTAACCTAAGTTATCAAGAAATGAGAATTCTGGAGTCTTACTCTAAATCTTATAAAATTGATTGCAGGACAATTGAGGTTGGAAGATGATAAAAATTATCATTTTGAAGACTAAGTGTAAAAGCAGTGATAGAAATGTCTATTTTACAAAAATGGACCTTGGTAATGTTATCAAAGAAAACTGAGTAACATTCTACATGGACATGAAAAATATCACATTAAATAATAATGACAAATTTTAGAAAAATATTGGATTATAACCAAGATCTAAGTTATTATTTCACTGTTAGAGACAAGCAGTCCTGTTGATCCCCATTACTGAGTGGGCAGTAGGTTATAGTATCTCTTACTCAGCAAGACTTTGAATATGCTGAATTATAGAGGCTTTTCCTTAATCACTGGCGTGAGTTTGCTTGGACCTTCTATAAACAGGTATTTAATGGGATCCTTTTGTTGACTAAGGACTGTTCTTGTATTTAGAATGTTTTGTTCTGCTAATAAGCTGCTTCTATTGAACATCTTAACAGATTTGGAACCCAGGCTTTTGCTGCTTTGTTCTCCATTGGGTAACTTTACAGAACAGTGTGGATGCACTTCACCACCTTTCTTAATGCTTCCTTAATTTTCCATAGCAGGATTTAGCTTCCTACTAACCATTCCTGTCTGGTAGAAGCATAACAAAATCAATCCACAGGTGGTGTAAATTGCTCTTTGTGTTTACAGCACTGAACAGCCTGAGCACTGCCCTTTGAGGCAGCAGGATCACAAGTGGTTCTGAAAGAAAATATATCAATATTGTGAATATGCTGAAGTCTGTGTAACTTATATAAAATCCAACTCTGAAAAGAGGTTGTGTCTATATTCTTTTAACTTGCTCAGGAAAGCTTTAGAAACACCTCATGTCACAGCCCTGTGTGTAATGGAGGAGGTGTTTGTTACCCACGAGTCGATCACCTGCAATGGTTTTCTCCTCACAAATGCAAGGACAGCTTGTTACACACACACACTCTCACAGCCCAAAGGTCCAAACAGGTCACACGTGCTATGGAAAAGCCAATTCCCTCAAGCATTACAAGATTTGCAATTTATCTGGCTTCAAAAAAACCTGTCAGTCAACGAACTTAACTGCACTATGACACTGAAAATTGTGTGACTGCAGGTAGGGCACTTTCCCAAGTATTTTTATTAGGCCAACACAATTCATAAGTAAACATCTGCTAAAAAAACCCCAAGACTTCAATTTTTTAAACAAAATATAGATAATCAATCATAAGAACTGTGCTCCACCAGCTTCTGTCAGGGCATTCATTAGCTTACTCTAGAGACCTCCAACAGCTCTTATCTACTGAACACTACTGAACAGTAGCTTTGTACAAATCGAGTGTCCCAGCTGTTCAGTACTGCTAAAACTTTCATGAGCGGTACAATAAAAACATTAAAAATAACTATTGGAAGTTCAGTATTTTGAAATTATTAGACAGTTACTTCCCTTAAGTTTTGATGGCGATCGGTACCTGTGCTAGCACCATCAGCACAAACTGGTCTGTCCTGCAATGGCTTGTAGTTCCCACAGGCAGAGGTGTTTACCTGAGCAGCACGTAGCCATTGGCACTGCACTCTCCTTAGAACACATTACACTGAAGACAATAGCTGGTCACATGGGGCTTTATTTGCCAAAGTTCTGCAGGAGTCATTATGTAGAGTATTAAAGCTACAGGTTAGTTTGTGTTGCTTTGTTCTAAATAATCACTGATTTGTTTATAAGAAGCTGTTTTGTAGCTCAGTGCTTTTTTTTGCAATACTTTTAGCATGTGGTGAATACAGATTTATCTGGTGTACATGGATTTCCATCAGAAACATCTACCATTTCTCAGGCAAATGCAGGACCATGTCTTCATTCCAACAGAGAATTCTAGTGGAGGACTCTTACTTGTCCCAGGGACTTTGTAAGAACTGCTAATTTCTAAACCCAACCAGTATTCAAGAGTGCTTTTTTCAAAATAAGTATGTAAATCAGTGTTCTGCCAGAGGACCCTGCAGGCCTCAAGAAAAGGCCAAAATGCTTTTCCTGCTGTGCCTGGCCAAGGTGTTTTTTCACAGACTTTGGCCTCCCAACTAACCCATCTTCCTATTTTATACTTTCCAAGAATGGCCATTTCAGCTGTCTGGAACTCTGTATCCAACAAATGGACTGGGGGGAGCCTGCAGACTTCAGAAGAGTCTCCACTGATTAGATGAGGTACAGATGATGGTAAAAATAAATGCTTCAAAGAAAGCAGAACTTGCAGCAGCTCAAATCAGTCTCTAATCTTTCGTGGCACATATAATATTAATATAATACCAGCATTATCAGAACTTGTCTTTCTGATGGGGAATGGTATAAATTAAAGTAGTTTAAAATGTAAATCATGTAGTCAGTAAGAAGAGATAAAATCCTGCATAAAAATGTACAAGGCTGAAGGTGAAATCATACAGCATTTTCCTTTTTGTATTAAAGACTAGAAGAGAAATCCAAAGGTCAGTATTTGAATGCAGGACATGTCACCTTCCAATGAGGGGCAAGCACACAACAAGTCTGGGATTAAAACTGAAAACTTAATTCATGACCATAAATACAGGTTTTCTACAATAATGTCTAGCAAAACGCAAGTTCTTCAGGTGACAAACTGGGAGAGGAAATAAATTCCAACAATTCTGAGAAAGGACAAGCTCAGGCTCTACTGCTGATGCTTTACAAACAAAAGAAAATTTCTTTACTTTTAAAAAAACCACTTTATTTCACCTCTCCTAGTTTTGACTATGGCTGCAAGGGCTACTCTGTCCTAAAAATATAGCTAGAAAGATTTCATACTCCCTTTTGCTTAACCTTTATAGCCATCCCATTAGCAACTAGACACTGGGAAAGCAGCATGCATGGCTTTGTTAAGCCTCCTTGTTTTCATACCATTTCCTTTCTTCAGCACAAGTTTGTAGGGTAAGGCTGCAGAGCTTGTTTGGGATTCAGCAATACAGACCTCCAGGATGTTTTTCAGGTTCTCTGTGCTCTGGATGCCAGGTTCATGTGTGTTGTGTAGTTCATACTTTTGCTGCCTCTTTGGAGAGAGCCAATCTCATGAGACTTTAGATGGAGGTGAGCAGTTGTGCAAGCAGACCTTGACTTTTCAGTCCACTGCCCCCTCCAGTTAAATCCCTGCCTGTTTGGTGGTGCCAGGTGTTGACTGCTGATCCCACAGCCTGGACCTCTACTCACTCCTCAAGTCAGGAGGAACCAGAAATGTCTTACACACAAAATCATTACAGAGGCCTCGCTAATATTTAGTAGTCATTTGGTACCCCCTGACACCTAAAATCATTCTGGATGATCAGTGCCAACTGCCTGGATGACATCAAAAATGTTACAAAATGTTTTCTGTGCTAACACTCCAGGTCACTAACCCTGAAATAATGACTGGAGCAGATGAAAAGAAAGAGGGATGCACACACTACACTGTGTACACACATGGCATATTCCTCCATACAACAGTGATAATTGCACTTCGAAAACTTGTCAGATATGGCACAGATCAAGATGTGGTACAGGGGTTTTTTTAATAAGTTTTTTTCTCCTTTTCTTTTTTTTTTTTTTAATATCAGGCTGTGAAATGGAAATTATTTTAACAACTTTTCTCTGTCTATGTAATTGACCTCTCTGGCAGTTTTCCCAGATTTCAGAATTTCAGCTGTTACTTTATTTGCAATAGTTTCACCTTTTCCTCCTTTAGTATTTATCTGAATGTAAGCTGGCCGGCAAATTTATACTAACAGTTAAAAATAGATTGTGCAGAACAGAAGTTAAGTTGGTGGGGAGAAAATCTGCTACAGCCTGATTAGATTGGCCTGGTCAATACTGGTGATACTGCAATACTGCACTGCAAAGCTTTTTGTGATTTTTTTTTTTTTTTTGGTTTGTTCTTCACTCTCTGTGCTGCATCGAAAAAGGAGCAACACACTGCATTGAGAAAGCACCAAATGTCAGATAGAGGCTCCAGCCTACAAAATTAAAAATTGCAAAAAAATGAAGCAGCATCCTAACATCAATATAGGTGGAACAGAGTAGAAGTGGCTCTGACTTTTGGATCTGCTGTCAAGCTGTAAACTAGGAGCAACCACTTACTCTGTTTTACTGGGTTCTTCCCATGGTTTTCATTTCCCGTTGTGCTCTGTGTGCCTGTTTCCAGTCCCTGCTCACTGCACGAGGGGAAGCAGCCGAAGCACTGAGGCCTCCCCTGCCCCTGAGGCCGAGGGCTTTGCCTCTGTCTCTGAAGGCTGGCACTGGACAGCTGCCACAGCCACAGCTCGGGCTGTTTGTGCCTGACAGCCAGACTGCTCAGGATGAGCTCTTCAAACTTTGCCATTTGCAATCCAGAGTTTTAAGATCTAAAGTTAGGTTGAACAGCTCAGCCATTTGTGCAGCAGTGACACCCAGAGCCATGGGTGCTGATCTTATCAGCTGTTCCAGTACTGACCAACCCCTCCGGAGAAATTCCCACCTACAGAAAGCGATCCATGTTCACCGATGTGAACAGAACAAAGCTCTTGTGCTATGAAGCATGACATCATCATGAAAGCTGGTGCTTCTAATAATAAATTCCTGAATGTTTTGGATAAATTAAAAAAACCCCAAACAACTATGAATTTAGAATAACAAGCTCTCTAAGGTGTTTGAAGTCCTAATATCAAAAGTAAAGGCATTATCGTTTTAAATCAAATGCCAAGCACATACTAGCATGCTTCTGAATTGCTTTGTATTTAATTTCCCCTCTCATTGTGCTAAGAGACAAATATTTTGTAGTGGAGCACAAAGGAAAACAGAAATATATCTAAGTACATATATTTTATATAAGAATATAAGAAAAGAAAATTCCTGAACCTACAGGCCTTTCAGGGAATAATGCAAGTAACCTCTTTTTCCTTACAGGAAGCCACTAATCTACAATCAGCATCTATACTTTCTACAGACAAGCAAATCTCTTTAATAGGCAGTTACCAAGCATTTTAGGTTTTTCTAAGCCAAAAATACTGTGAGAAAACCTCCATGGAGAACTTCAGGCAAACCAGTTCAGATTACAGACCACTAGGGCTGCAATGGGCAAGAGCAGAGATTGTGCAAAACGCAACAATGCTTCCCCAGGGTGTTCCATCAGCCTCCAAAATGTGTTTTTCCCAGGGAACTCCTGAGTTAGTATCTTTTGCACCAAATGGTCCCATTTGGGCTTTTCTCCCTGGGGTCTTTTAAGGTCTGTGCAAAATTCTGTCAACTGCAACATTCTGTGATAGCAGATTCCAAAGTTTAACTACCTATAGCAGTAGCAAAGCTTTTTAGATGTGCTGAACTTGCCCCAGGATTACTTGGTGGTCACTTACTGGTTTCTTTCCCAGGAAGTACCTTCCATTACCTTTTCTGTGGCTCCCACTCATTTCATTACCCTCATTTTCTCCTCATTCCTTTTTCTGGCTGCAGAGTTCTAGCAGATCTAACAACAGGCATTCATCTAATTCCTTTGTGGCATCAGGGACAAGATGTGGGCACAAAAAAGATCTATGGAGTAGCATTTTCTTTTTCTCTGCTGTTCCCTAGACACTCCTAGCATTTATTCACCCTTTCAAGACTACTTTTAACACAACTGAGCAAGTTTTCATAGAGTTGTCCATTTCAAATTCAAGACAGCTTTAAATGAGAACAGTTAACAGAGCGGCTGTCACTGTATCGGTGAGTGCAGGTTTTATTCTTTCCTTTATTCTAATTTCCACTTTTTCTCTAACTACCTGGTTTTCTTTAATCACAACATCTTCCTGTAGAGGTTTCTAGGCAGTTTTTGGTTTTCACCCTTCTGAATAGCTGAGCAGCAGCAGTGTCACATTCACCCAGGCTCTACATCAGGTTCCACATCACAGTTGATAGTGAACTGTTGGTTACACTTTCAGAGCTGTTGTCTGGCATGTCATCTACTTGAGGACAGTTGTCACTGTCACTGCTCTGAAACCTTTTTGAGACAGGTCCTGCAACATGTCTCTTTTTCAAAGGACTTTGGGCATGAGCATCTCTAGTTCCTCAACTGTCAACATCAATACAAAAAACTTTTTAAGATCACTTATCTAATTTTAACTGAATAACTGATTTGTCATCTGTTGGTCACATTTTCCCATTTAACTTCGTAACTTTTATGTTCTTTTCTGATTTCTGCATTTGGAAGCAGCTTGTAGTCTCTCTCACAGCAGAGTAACTGCACACTTAATATGAACATTCATAAATAACCTGCAGATTGCTTGCAACTATTTGACCCTTTTGACCACCTATTATATCTTCATAAGCTTGATTGGTTTCTTCAGTTTGTCTTTTCAAGTTTGTCACAGCCTGTAATGCTGAAACTGCTACAAAATGAAGATTTAATTTTTTCAAGAAGTTTTTGTACACTCCTTTCGACCAAATAAAGAGATATTTCCTCGTGTGGGTTCTCCTCATGCTTTGGTACTGCCTGAAGCAGTCATTGCACTTACCCCTTCTATAAAGGATGACTCAAGTATTCCATTAGTTATTTCCTGCCTTTGTAGATGCTCTGATCTCCTGCAGCACACAACAGTCACAGTTGCTCTCCTCCTCAGCAGCATAATTTAGAAGATGTGCTCTTCCTAATTTAAGGCTGGAAGTTGGCTCTGTAAGAATTCTTACTTATCCACTAGCAGTGGATACAGTTAACTCGTCTGATTTGACATTAAGCATTCTTCAAGGTACAAAACCATCCTACTTTCCTGTGTAAACCTATCTCTTGTATTAATACCACACTACATTATGCCAAATACATAAAATACCCATTATTTTAATTTAAAAAATGTCATGTTTCTCAATTGCATTTGTCACATGCTAACATTTGTATGTAAACGTGTTTCTCTCTGGGTCTGGGTTTCTGTTCGTGTGCCCTTTTTAAAAGGGACCTGTCAGTGTAAATTTCACTGTAATTTGGCCTAAATTTGGGGTCTGCCAACCTGTGTGTTATTTTTTAGTTGGTGATACTGGTATTTGGGGGTTATTTTATCATTAGCATGAATTTCCATTTTTCAAGAACTGCTCTTCAACAATTATTCTGAACCTACCAGATTCTGAGTTGCACAGGATACACTGTAGAACACTGAAATAATCTAAGTTATAACTTGTATTTTACTAATTGATTTGCTGTTTCAAGACATAGAAATGTCAGCTTGGCGTACAGTCCTTTCCCTGGCTTTGCCATTCCAAATAGGAGCTACTTACCTTACTAATAACATTTTGATAGGTAAGGAAAGCAGAATTTCTTGAAAGCTGGCAAAAGACCAGTGTGATCTATTTCAGTTTCACAAGCAAACTTAGGATCAGTCTACACAGTAATTGTGTGAAAGTTTTATGAAGAGCTTGGTTATTTTACTGTTACCAAACCTACTGTACATTTACAGGTATTACCCTTTAAAAATCTATGGAGAAAGTAGAACATGTTGTAAGTGTTTATAATATATTTATATATGTGTATATATTGAAAAAAAGGGACAGTATAGTTCTTTGGCATTTTAGGCATGTTTGTAATAAAGTGAAAACCACTGAAGTCTAAACACAAACAAGACCAATATACCATGCAACAATTTCTAACATCGTTAGTATTTGGAAGAGTCATAGTGCATAATTATCTTGCTTATATGAGAAATAAAGCTGAAATAATAAATCCAGATATTCTTACCCAATTATAATGCACATTCAACTCTAAATCTAGTTATGAACCTGTATTCCTAATACTCTGACTGGTGGTGCACGCCACTGTATTGCATCTATTTAAATTGACATTTCTTCATCTTTTTGAAAAAGAGAAACATTCCAAATTTCTCAGTTAACTGATCTGGCCACTCTTCTACCTTGCCCATATTTGGCTTAAGATTTTCATATCCTCTTCTGCTGTTTTACTAGATCCTACAGCACTCAGGAAGTTCTGTGGCAGCTCTGTATACTTTGAGTGGAGTTTTTTACTGAATGAGTGTACACCTGGTTCATAAATACTGAATTTCCAACTATTTCAGAATACACAGGTGTCCAGTTATAGCAATACTTTAGTATTACACAGTGCTTTTCACTTGTAGCTCTTAAAACTCTTAAAACACTTTCCCCTTTCCTTCGTGCTCCAATTTCAAACATTGAAGCATTTCAGTAAGCAGACTCACCCTCTAGATTTTCCACATAGGAGTTGGACATGAGTGCTGAATGTGGAGTCCATTTCTCTGTTGAACCTGATGGCTGGTATTCCAGGTCAGAGATAAAACTGTCTGTGTCAGAGAAGAAGACAGACATGACTACTGACTGGACTAAACCAAGAAGTTACAGTTCACTCAACCAGGAAGTGATTTTCATTTTTCTTTTAATAGCACTAAATTTAAATACCCAGTTTCATTCACAAACACTGCGTATGTGACATAAGTAACTATTTATAAGTTATCAGAGTGCCTATTAAAAACAGTTTCACTTATCTTGTATACTTAGTTACTTTTCAGTTAGCAGCCAGAGCCATAAAGGTAATGTTAATACTTTTGGATGTCTGCCTAGTTGGATCATCATGAATTTATACTACTAAAATTTGATTTTAGTATTTGTGTTTAGAACATTCCTCCTGCAGTTTTTTCAATTTGCTTTACTTACTGTGGTCAACTTAGAAGTACTTGGGGCCCTTGACAGCAACTCCAGGGTAGGTAAAAGAGTCCCAGTGAACAAAACCTTTCCTGCCATTTTCCCTCTCCCCCAAGCACAGGAAGCTGTTGATGCTCAGAGCTGCTGGCTGCCCTTTGCTGTCCCCCTGCACACTCTGCCATGGCCCTGCCCTGCAGTCGGGCCACCACAGCTGTGAGGGGCAGAACACCAAGTGTTAGCCTGGCACAGGTGGCTCCCTCAGAGCAGGGCTGTGTGAGAAACCCTGCAGGTAGCGCAGAGCTGCATTCATGGAACTGCTTTTCCTAAAGGAAAAATCAATGCCAAATAGTGTATTTATTATTTTAACCAACAAGTCTGTGTTTATTCAGTTGTGATTAGTGGCTATGCAGAGCTTACAAGAGGGCTGGATTTGGTTTTTTTTCCTGCCCAAGACAGGGTTGTAAGTTTAGTAAATTAGGCTTTAACACAGTTAACGAAATTACTCTGGATCCTGGCTAATTTGTGCCTTCTGGATAGAGACACACACTTGTTTTGCCAGCATGGTTTCTAAGCCCTGCTTAGGGATGACTCCTGGGAGAACAAAGGAATCTACTCTTACTTCCTTCTGAAATTCAAGCAGCTCAAATTACCTCTTTGGGTGACTTCTTATGCTTAATTGCTCAAAGTGTAAAGTTACATGTGTTTAAATGGGAAGTAGAAAGCATTATCTGGGTTTCAATGAAAATGTCTGCTGCCATTGTGAAGGAAAGGAGTAAATTAAGGACAAATTCTTATCAAATAATAGGGGAGATAAGAAAAGATCATTTTCCCCCATCAATTCTGGTAGAAACAGCAAGAAAGTGATATTTAAATAAAGATCTAATGAATTCAGGGAGATGGGCAGGAAATTGCCTCGTGATGAAACAAATTAACTGTACCAACAACCCTCTTTAGAAAGGTGAAGCTTTCAGAAGACCAGACAACAAACACTGACAAAAAGCCTCCAGAGAGAACAGGGGAGTTCATTAGCTCATAAAGCAGCAGCCTCTGCACCATAAAGAGAGCACAGCTTACACAGTAAGGATTATTTGTCACTCTGGCAGGGAAGTGTTTCTGAGCAATTTTTCTAATTAGTTTCATACTTAGCAAGATCCTGAGCTTCTTGCGTGTGCTACCAAAGCTGCTGGCAGTGGTGAGTGTTTGCTTTTATCAATCCCTGACAATTGTGCACAGCACACACAACGTCTGCAGCCAGCACCTTCTGGGACAGAGCATGCACTGCCCTCAGGCACACACTGCTTCTTGTTTGGGAAACGTGGGACATAAAGCAACAGCCTTTTCAGCTGTGTGATACAGCATAAAGATTTTGTTCTACACACACACATTCGACAGACCCTGAGGTACCAGAAAAATATACATTAAAAATACCTTTCTACTTGGTAATATCCCAAATATTTGAGAAAGCTTTTTACTTCCTTAAGCACTACTAAAATGTGTTCTGTAACCAAAGAATATAAAGCCAAAATGAAAACTATTAAGTTGAAACAAAGATCAAGAAAAATGACACCTTGTAGATCTGTTTAACTGATCAAAAATCCACATTTTTTTGAATGACCTCTTTGTCCTGACTTAGTCTTTAAGTAAAGAAAGGTTAAGAAAAGCTTTAAACCCTCAATTATCAGCACCTGGTTTAGGTCAAAGCAGGAAGGCAACTTAAAATTAAGAGTTCTATTATGGATACAGGCAGACCAAAGAGCTCCTGGAGTCAGCCCATTTGGTTTTCAGGATCTCTTCCAACAGGAGTAAATTAACTTCCTGTTTTTGTAGCACTATCTGATTAAAAGTTTAGCCTGTGTATCCCTTTACCGCTGCTGAACTGAAGCAGGATGCATGGGCTGTGGGACATAACCTAGAAGATGTACTGGTTTTAGAAAAGTAGATCTGCCAAAATATTCTAGAATGCATAATTGTCTGCAGTGTTGCTCCAGTGAGTAGCACAGAGTGGAGTTCTTTTAATATGCTTCACAAAAAGAAGTTTGATACAAATTACGTATTTTAGAGGACAGATGAGCGAACTGCTCCCCTAACAGAGGCAACAAGGATCAGCAAACCTCAAGGAAAACTATGGACAGACTGCAGCACACACTTCCTGGGACACACACCTTCTTCTGTCAGCTCCAGACAAAACTCTACCAGCTGAATTCATGTGAAGAATCCCTGCAACTATGTCACATTGCTTAGTGCAGTATATTTAGCCTGGTTTTGACTCCACATGACCAGCAAGTAATACCGTGTCAACTTTCCCCAATAAACAAAAAAAACCAAACCAAAACAAACCAACAACAACAACAAAAAGAAGTGTGCCAGGCTATAATTAACCCTCAGTCTTCTGTGCTGGAGCAGCCAGCTGATTGTGCTGGTCTGAGACCAAACCAGTCACACTTCAGGCCGTGGCTGCTGTGGCAAACTACCAAGGACATGGTGGGTTGCCTTCCAAGTCACCATTCCAAGCTATAGGCCAGGCTTGCTTTTAGTAATTTCAGGTTTAATGCCAACTTCACTAAGCAGTACTTTTTTTTTTTTAATTAACTATAAAATAAGTCTGTATGAAATGCTGGAGTATAGTTTTCCTGTGCACATTATGGTTACAGCTGTACAGAAAAACTAAATGTGCCTGCAGAGCCACAGCACCAGCTCTGCAGGTATGTGCTACAGTAACAAATATCTTCCTCATGTCTTGGCTATGCTGTCACACTCTGCATTTCTGTATCCTGGTGAAACCAGCTCATTGCAGTCATGTTTACCCTTTCTCTCGCAGGAGAAGAGAGCTGAGTCTAAGACAGAATTCAGTGCAAGCCTTGGCTCTAGAGGACACATGGGCTGTGCAGAGGAAAGTGGTACTGAAGGGTCTCCGTGGATTTTTCCAGGGTCACAAGGTGTGCTGAGCTCCTTCCAGTTCTGCTGTGATTGCCAGCACCCACATCTCGGTGCAGAAGTGCCACCTGCACTCATGGAAGAAGTCTCTAACCTCTTCTAATTCTTGAATGGGAATCTTTTTGAAGTGGTGCAGCCAGCTGAGTTTACTTTGCATTAGTTACAAGATGTTCTGTGGCTGTCACAGGGAGAGCTGGCCACAGACACCTCAGGATTTAGCTGGCATTTTTACACATTAGAAATCTGTAACTGGTCTTCTCAATGGATGCCTTGCTGACACAATTTTTATGGACACAGCAACTGAATCCCCTAGAAGATAAGGTCAAAGCATCCTTTAACTGCTGACAGCCCCTGATGCATAACATTTCACCTTTGCTCACTGCTCCACCCTTCAGCTTTTGAACTACTACTCAGTCTGGATCTTTATTTTGTCCATAACACCCATTTCTCAAAGCAGATTTCCATTCTCTTTCAATACATTTCAGGTTCTGCTTTCTCACCTCAACATCTCACTGCAGGACTGCTTTTTACTGCTGTCTCATACTGCTTGACAATACAGATTTAATAACCAGAATGCTAAGAAAGGAGGAGTTTGAACACAACTTTACGAAACAATTTTTACTAGTATAGTTTTCAGAATGCCCTTTATCAGCAGGATTGTTCTGAGAGTTCCAGGTACAGTGTAGGTTAAGAGTCCTTGGCCTTGCTGGGCACACTGCAAAGTGCAACATTTTGCTCTGTACTTAGAAGACAATGAAACACCTTGGATTTGAGATGTACATCTCAAGTTTGAGCTGCTCTCCTCCACCCTACACCAGACTTCAGCATTTGGTACTGTCTGTGCTTCTGCAGACCTCCAATGGCAGGATGCTGCCTTAATTAACACTGATCTGTTAATGATTAAGTTTTAAATATAGACAGAAATACAAAGTATAGTCCTTCTCCAGTACTTTCTTACTTCGTCACTCCTTTGATTCTCCAGAAATTAAGCTGAAGCTACAGTAAAAAAAGCTGCCTGCAAAGATTCTAGCCAAGATCAGAATAATCTGAGCTTCTCAGCAAGAGAATTTATCAGCTAGACAGTTATCACAGAACTATTAAAATGAATGAATGCTAATGGCTTAGAGTTCTACATGGAATGTGTCTGACAAAGCAGACTTATTGCTTTATATACACAAACTGCTTAGGGGATTTCTAGTTATGATTTATAGTAAATGCACACACTGGATTTTCTAATCTCCAGCTTTATGAAATGGAGATGCAATGAGTAACAAAATGTAAGAGGATTAGTAGAAGGTCATCCTGATTTGCTGAATACAGCCAAACAATACTTAAAAATGGTTAAATACAGGTGTACACATTAGAAATCTCATCACTCTAGAAAGCCATGAAATCCAAGGTAAACTCCCTCTTAAACTACAAACCACAGAAGATTAAATTTGAGATCAACAGTATTAGAACAGTTTTAAAAAACTTCACAGTGTTAATAGGTAAACCACTACATTAGGAGCACTTTTTAAAAATAGAGGGGGTGGAAATTAATTAGGCCTCATCATATAACCAGACTGAGTCTAACTTTGAGTAGCTTTTCTTTCAAGTGGAGAAGAAATTTTATTAGATGGGTGTGCAGCAGAGCCCAGTATGGATGATGGATATGGGAAAGGACAGAAATGACCAGCTGCCTGTTTCCTGTCACTTCAGCTGCCTTGTTTACATCTATTTGCAGCCCTAAACATTCCACTGTCTATCCAGGGAAATGTTAACCTGAGGTGTTGGCCAGAGGGCTGACTTGCTCAAAGAGGTTAAAGGAAAAAAGGTCCAGCACACGGAGGGGTAGAAAAAGTAGAGGGGACAAATAAAAGTGCATGAAGCTGCTTTTACTTAGTTCCAGCCCAGAAGTTTCTGAGCTTGTGCAGCCTGACTACTGCAAAAACCTAAGCAGAAAGGAGAAGTTTTTCAGAATACCTTTGAAGTCATAGTTTACAACTGTATTTTGAAATTGTGTTATGTTTCAAATATTTTTGTAATATCATTTGAATTTCATATCCATGTGTCCTCATGCATTCTGATCCCTTGTTTCAAGTGAATTAGAAGGTGTTTCCTGTAGGAATCAAGGATGGGAAGAGGGGAAACAAAACATAAAAGCAAATTCAAGGTGGAGATTAGAAAAGTCTAAGGATATCAACAAGGTTCTGCTGAAAAACAAGATAATGAAGAGTCACACAAACTTCAGTATGGGGGGCAAAAGAGGAAAGAAGTGTCCTTTGTGCAGACACACAGGGGCAGGATCTGCCTTTCTATCCTGTAACCTGTGTTCAATCACAGCCTGAACAGAGCCCAGGAAAAGGGCAAAGGAATACAACAGAATTTAAAAAGATTCTCCATCTGGTCACTGGCAAACACCTTGGACTCTGCAGGGAAGCTGAAAATGTGTTACACTCGCCAGGAGATGCTGGATCAAGACTAATCCAGATGCTCTTGGCTTGAGCACTGCTGGATGAAGCAGCCTTACAGCTCTGTATTATGTAGCAGATTTGGAGGGTTTCTTGGTGTGTTTTTAAGAACACACCTGAATGTTGGCTGAAGAGGCAGTAAGAGTCACTTCTAGGAGTCTTACTTAAATGAATTTATGTAACTATTACCCAGACTGCCACATCTGGAGGTGGAGTGGCAGTTTCCCAGTTTCGTGGTGGGTTTTTTGTTGGGATTTTGTTTTCAAGAATTTTAAGTCATATTCTGTCAAACTACACAGTAAGTCTGGGATTAACTTTGTCATGGGGTAGCACTTCCATACTACACTGAAATTTTGTAAAATATTTCTTGAAATATTTTATTTTCTTGGCAAAGAAATATCTACTACTTTAATTTTGAAACAATGTACATTACTTAAAAGAAAGAAGGTAATTTATGCTCTCCAAGTTTTTTGTTTATTTTAAGACTACTGATTTAAATATTTAAGGCCAGTAATCCAGACATGATTTAAAGAATTTTCAATTGGCTTTGCCTTAGTGTTTTATTTTGAGAGGTTTATTTACCTTAATTGGTAACCCTCAAAAACCTATTTTCCAACTAAGTAGAGCTTTCAGGTTTGATGTATTAGCTGGGAGAACATACTGTATCAACACTCATTTTATGAAAGTAATTATGTTTGGATTTTTTTCTTTAATTGTTATAACATTATTGTAGAATAGCCTATTTGCTATTTGTGCCTGGCTCTATTTGTACAGAAACTAAAATTAAATTATACATGAAAGAGAAATTTTAGAATTATTTTTTAAACCAGAGTATTACATTAGATAAATTATTGAAAAAAAGTGTTCTTGTCTAAACATGTTTTCTTTTTTCCTTAAAGCTGATTAAGCAGAGGAAGTATTCACTCACACTGAGAGAACTGAGCAGCTTTGCTTCTTGCCACTGTGCCCTTCCAGACTTTTGGAACAGCAGGTTTCATGCTCAACATTTGATTTGTATTTGCAGATTGGAAATGCAAACAAGCCCCAAAGCCAGCCCCAGGAAATCCTCGCACGGCGGCAACATGGGAAGGAAAGGCAGGAATCTGCTCCCAAACCCAGGGCTGCTGCCAAGGGCAAGTTCAGCGTTCAAATCTATGTTCAGTTTTCCAAACATGAAGTGTGTTGTTTAATCAGCAGTTATCAGAACTTCTTTAATTTTCTAGAACAACCATTAAAAAAAGAAATCAATTAAGCTGTGGCCATCTGACTCCCATGTCCATTGTACTCTAACCCATCAGCAAGTGGCCACGCTTTCAGTGGGGCTCCGACAGCTCCTCCTGCCATCCCATGGCTTTGTCAGCACAGACACAAGGCAGTACTTTCAGTGTGAAGCAAAGGAAATAGTATTGAAAAGCAACAAATATTTGGGATGTAGGGAAAAAAACTGACTTTCTTTTTACTGTGCATCCATTTTAATTTCTGAACAATTATAAACAAACTGCCAAGATGCTCATAAATGCTAAACACTTCTGCTTACATTGTGACCAGTCTAGTAACAAGTCAGTATTTAGTTATATTTTATTTGTTTCTACATCTTTTTTTGTGGGTGTGGAGAGAAGAAGGATGAGAAAAAGGTAGTTTCTAACCTGACACTTCTCGAAACACTAGATTTCTTTCTCACTCCTCTACACAGAAGTATAAAGTGCTATTTTTTTGCTGCGTGCTCTTTCATAAAGCCGTGCTTTTCTCCTCTCAGCAAGTCCTTGACAGAATCAGTCTCTTCCTTCCTTTCTAAATAAACTTAAGTTGATTGATAAACAATGTTTCTAAAAAGAGAGCTTTGTTTAATTAAGGTGGCCATTGAACTGAAAGCACAACTAGATTGGTTTCTCTCATTTTCTTCCTACTATGCCACGTCTTTAAAGGCATTTCTTACTAAATTTTATTATTACTGTCTGGAGGTAACAATAGCAAAGCTCCATTTATGCAAGGAGCTGGGACTGACACGGATATTTAACAGATGGCCTGCACTTAAGTCTTTATTCTACTGCTGATGCAATTAAGTAATTACCAGGGATGGTTAAAAAAACCCCAAACCACAACATCTAAGGCTACTTTAGAAAAGAGACACTGGTACGATTCCCTTCATCAAAACTAAACACATTTTACCCAACTTTTAAGGCCTTCTTGTCTTCCAGTCTTTATTAGCACAACGTGTTCTTTAAATTGCTTTGCATCTGCACCTTAAATAGTCTGATGTTTAGGATATATTTTTCTTTTTTCACTTGGTGGGAAAATTTTATAAGTAACTATTTAATTAATAACTAAATAAAAAAGATTGTCCAAATATTTAAAGTACAGTCCTTTATAGTCTGGCCTTTAGCATTAGAATGTCCTTGTTCTGTTTATGTTAAACAAGTGAATTTCTCAAAAAGGAGCCGGAGCGGAGAAAGCAAACAGCCACTGTGAGCAGAGGTGCTGAATGATGACAGGTATCTACAGAATGTCTGTGAGGAGACCAAGACAGTGCCAAAATGCATGTGATAGATTATCAAAGCACCAGCCTGCCCTTCAAAACTGGGACAACTCCAAGAAACAAGACTCCAAACTACATCTATGCAACTCAGATATCTTATTATGATTTTCACTGAAACACATCAATGAGACAATCAGAAAAGGCTTCAAATTACTTTCTTGAATACAAGGTGTCAATGTGTAGGAGTTGGTCCTCAAGCCTTGTTTCACGACAAAACCAATACCTCTGGTCAAATTAGACTAAAATGCTGGAATAACTACAAACTAACAGCTGATATAATTAGATTTAAACAAGTTGTTTTGGACACAAAAATATGACTCCATTCTGATTATATAAATTTCCTCCCATGAAGAGCAGTGTGTTCTAAACAAAACAACCCTCCCACACCCACTTTGTAGTTTGATGCAGATTATACCCCAGTATTGCAATATTATACCCACTTACCATCATCTAGTGTGATGTCTTGTAGTCCTATAGTTTGAAAATTCAATTCCCGGTCTTCAGGCTCCGGTTTGATGTGAACAGCTGCCCCCTCGGGTGCAAAGGGAGACGAGTCACACACGGGGTGGGGCCCCAGGGGTGACACGGTGCCCAGGGCTCCCAGCGCGGGGCTGGCGGCCTGCGGGGAGTGCTGCCCCGAGCGGCTCCCGGGCGGCGGCGACGGGGCGGGTCCTGAGCTCGGAGATTGGTAAGGCAGAGGCTGGAGCTGGGGGGAAGAGGGGTCGGAAAGCGGCGAGTGGCCCAGCGGGTGGGAAGCTGTCGGGGACGGGGAGGAAGCGGACGCTGGATTTGGAGAGTGGTACGGGCCCTGCTGCAGCTGGGGAGAAGCCTGGCCGAGGGAGCGGCTCATTGCAGAGGGGATGGAGCCCTGCCCGGCGCCCGGGCAGTGGTACCCCAGCGATGGCAGGTGAGCAGACGACTGTCCTGAATGAGCTGCGTGTGCCAGCGCGTGCCCGGCTGGACCTGATGCTGACACAGAACCTGGATTTGAAGAATGGAACTGCATTGGTGGTAGAGCTTGGCAGCTAAGATTTATCAAATGAGGTACAGCCGTGTCTTGAGGAAATGAGATCGGATCAAATCCTTGGCTGGAGGCAGAGTTCATAGGAAGACCAGGCTGTCCATTGTACACATCGTTAGACTGCATAGGCTGGTAAGAAGGCCTCACAGGAGGTGCTGATGTTACCTGAAAAGACTGAACCACAGCAGGAGGCAAAACATGACACTCTTCACTTGGACTAAGGTTTCTACCCTGCATATGTGGCAGGTGTGGCACTGCCGAGGTCACCATGGCCGTGTAGGGTGGCTGAACGGGACACACGAGGCTCCTGGGTGACGTAGACAGCAAACTGTCACGGGGGTGCCCTTGCTCTGGTGAAGGCAGCGGGGTTCGCATCGAGTGCAGGCCCTGGACGCTGCCTGCGTGCGGCAGGGCCAAAGATGGAACAGCAGACAAATCCACCTCATCTCTGTGCTCTTGCTTCATTATAACTAGAAAAAGTAAAACAGTTTTACAATTCCAGCCCATCTGTACCCTGTGACAAATACACACCAACTGCTGTTTAACAACCCCAGTAGCACTGCTAGTGTTGTTGTTTCCCTTCTGCTCTGCTTTTACCTTCTTTGATTTTATGCCTGCCACATCAACCCTGCAAAGCCAGAACAACTCTCCCAGCAGGTATTCAAGGGCAAGTATCTTCCCTTGCAGCACACCATCCTATGCAATGTATGTTTTTAAAGACATTTGCAACCCAGCCAGAGAAAGACCAGCTCATCTAAAGGATGTTCTCATCACCAGAGGGGGGGAGCTGCTGCTGGGCTCCACTGAAAACAGGCAGATGTGAGTCCAGTATCACACACTAGGAAAAGGTGAAGGAAATTTTTAGCAGGCTTCAGGCTTACCTTAGCCTCTGATCACAATGACAGTTGAACTTTGCCAACACAAACACTAGTTTGAGTAGTGCACCTTGTTTTAATTACAGCAGCCCTTTAAGCACAACCCCCAGTTTCAGTGATGGCAACAACTGTTCTTATAACAGAGTTACAAATTGACACACTTTCAGTTACAGGTTTATTTTTTTTAAACTACTGGCAGGCTCACGACATGATACTGATCTTAAGTACAAGTGGTAGAAAAATGGTAACACTTAAATGCTCATTTACTACTTTATAAAATACAGTTACCTAAATATTACAGTCAAATGAACTGTAATACATATAGAGTGTTTTAAGTGCTTGTGTAATAACAGCTGCAGTTACAATTAAACTTGCTTCTTATTTAAGTAGCAACTGTCATTACTTCATTCCACCATTTAAATAATTTAAATAGAGATATTTCAAACAAAAATATAGTTTAAGATGTGTAACTATCTTAGGAGCTGATATTCTTAAAAAACAGTTGACAAATACCACAGAAATCTGATAACACAGTTAATGTGTACTTGGCATACCAGACACCTCGGTAACACTGCCTAAATTTAAAAAGTGGGTAACTTTAGAGCACAACAAGAGAGCACAGCTTATTTTAAATTGTGTTAACTAATGGAAGTTGGCTTTGTCAGCATATACATAACTTTTAAGAAGTCTATTTTAATACCCGTATCCGACTTTAAAGATTCCTTCAGATATCTGACTTCAAGTGCTGCAAGCAGCACCAAAGGGTCCCCACCATCACCTTGGGAATTCTGACTGCTCCAAATGGGCAGCTCTTAAATAAAGCAAGGGGCAGGAAAAGACCAGGCATTGCACAGCTTGTGTAAGCTCTTCCTTACACCAAAGGGAGGGGAGGGAACAGGCTGTTTTAACTACATCTGCAGTTAACATGTCCTGTTTTTACTTCTGGCTAAGTTACAAACTGATTTGTCTCAGTAAGTTGCAATGCGTCCAAAGAGGGGGAAAAAATATTTTGACCTTCCTTGTATCTAAACCTGGGGTTTTTTTGTCTTTTTTGACATTTGAGAATGGGAAAAAAATGCATGTTCTTCTATGATCTCACTATCCTCTGTGTCATCACCAGGGTTATTTAAAGAGCAGCTTCTGAGATTCATCATCATTCTCAAAGAAAAGAAGAATGCAAAAATTATTCTGTAGAAAGTGTAATGAAGAAATAATTGGCTGTAATCACAGTACTGGAGCTTACTATTCTATATTTCAGCTTTTTAATTAGACAAGCTTTAGTAACTGTTTTACAAACAATTCAAAGCTAATCTTATGTACCTGTTGAAGGGACAAGACTGACTGGAGTATTTTTGTATGTACACTTTTAAAAACAAAATAAAATGCCACTTTTGTATTTTTCATTTGATACCTGGTGTGTAAGTAAAACGCTGAGATTGGCTTTTTTTCCTCTTGCCATTGCAGAGATAAAACTGCACCTGAACTGCAGCTGTGATGGTTTTGTTATGGTATGGAGGAACTTCAAGTATGATGTTTGCCTATAGGAAAGTTGAAATAAAAAAGTTTTACACATTAAATGCAAATGAAACTATAAATTACAGAAAAACTAAAACACTCACTGTAAAACTAAAGCACCCTAATATTTTGAAATTGGCAAACTTCAAGTTTTATGCACATTACACAGTAAAACAGTACTATAAGCAAACTTTTATTTGGAGAATTTTATCTTCTTTTAAACACAAGTGCTCTGAAGATAATGCTTTAATTAAATAGACATATCGTCTAAAGGATGCTTTGCTTATCTGCCAGATCACAAAGAAAAACCTCTAGCAGTTAAAGAACTACATTTTGGATCATTAAGCTTTCAAAAAAAATTTTAATGCACTGGAAGTAATTTGTCACATTAGCAAAATTATCTTAAGTTTTTCTTTTTTTAATTTTCAAGTTCTTTTTTCATTGCTTTCACAACAAGCATGTTATTTCCAGTTCCTTCAAAGCATCATCTTAATGGCTACTTTATAGTGTTAAGCCAATTTAGAAGTCTCCAATTGTCTGTCTGAATTAGCCAGTGATCTACTTTAATAAATGAAGTCTAAATTTCAGAACAACAATGAAAATGTCTATTAGCACATTTCAAAAAAAAAAAAGCTTTCTAAAATAAGAAAAATTGTTTCTCACCCCTTGACACTTTTCCCTAATTATTTTCCCTTCTACCTCCCACTGAGGTCGTCCATCTGTTGAGAGAAATTTACAAATAATTCAAGCAAAAAGCATTTTCTCAACACTTTAATAATTCATCTTAAAAATACCTAAATACTTTATATAAAACTGGATTTATTTTCAGTCATAAAGAGGCTGTTAACCTTACAGACACACACTGTAAACAAAGTATAGAGATGCTTTAGGAGTTTCAACACCACAGCATTGTCAGTTTCCTGTTGTGCAGGACTGCACTGGAACCCAGTGTGCTCATCCCACACAGGCAGGCCAAGCTCCAGAGGAGGCTGTGTGTGCTGTGAAGTGCACACAGGGATTGTCCCCTCGTGTTTCAGAAGGGTGGTTAAACTACTGCTGCCACTCGTGGTTATTCAAACAAACCTGAGGCTGAGTCAGCAGGCGAGAGATAACCCAGGCCACACCTTCCTGCCCGGCCCCATGGGTCCCGCACTGCCCACAGCCTCCCTGCCCCCAGCCCAGGGACCCTGCAGGCCAAACGCTGGGCAAGCTGGCTGTGCTGGGAGGGGGGAACCACCTGGGCAGCCTCCCTGTGCTCTGACCTGGCATAACCCACGCCCTGAACGGAGCACTCGGCTCTCTTGCCACTGGGGGTTGTCACAGGTAACCAGGGAACTACAGCAGCACCTGTACTTCTTCCAAAGGTGTTCAGCTTGTGTGGCAAAACACAGTGTTACTTAACATATTGTAACTGCTAATAAAAATAACACAACTCTTATTTACACATGTAAGGAAGATGTAGAAGAATTGGATTTGGTTTGCAAATTTTTATTTTTAATAATTTCTTTTACTACTGTTTCCCTGGAAGTTGAAATCAGACACTTAAGCCACAAGAATGATAATTTAAGAAGTTCAGATTTTATGTTTTATTGTTGTCTAACCAGCATTTATTTCATTAGCTGAGGAGTCAGTTCCTATGCATTGATTATATCAGATGTAACATGGCATCAATGCCAAATAGTACATTTCAATTAGTTCCCATATTCACTTTTCATTTTTTTATAATGAGAAGGAGAAAATACATGGTATGATCTGTAAACAGCATCTTTCAAATATACACAATTCCAAGTTAGTTACCCTCTGTCTTCCTGAATCAGAAGTACTACTTCATTAATAATTGCCAACCAGCACATAGATCAGTGCTCAAATGAACTTTCCAATTACTACTCAGGACTTTCTTTTTTCCCTTTAAAACATCCTTACTTCTTAAAATCTAGCTCAGGTACTGAGGTTGGTTTGAAAAAAAACCAGCAAGACAGTATTTACCTTGTCCTTTTTCAAAAAATATAATTTTGGATTCTGGAAGAAAATTGGATCCTGTCACCACCATTTCATGGCCTCCATTTACCGAGCAGCTGTTGATGCTGTACTTCTCAATCTGAGGAAGTTCTTGAGCAGATCGCTGAGCTTTAGAAATATTAAGGGAATAATTATTATTCACAATTTTAATCATAGCGGCATTTATTTTATGATTCTAACTTGAAGAATCAGGGGTAAAACTAAAATGACCATCTGTTTACATTAACAAATCATGTTTGTGTATGATTTATCTTTGCTTTTAAAATTATTTTGAAATTACGTAACAACAGAAAAGAAACGCCAAGAAGACAGGAATGCCAACAGTCTCTACTGTTACAGCAAATGAAATTTTCGGTTTAGCAGTACTGGTTTAAAAATTATTTCAGTAGTTTCTAGACAAAATGAATTCTAGGGGAAATTCAGATTAAGGTCATGCCTTGATTCCTTAGTGCCAGTATTTAACAAATGAACTCTCTAGAAGTTCAGCTGCTCACTAGATAATAGTATATAGAGATAAGCCATGGTACAGACTCTTGTCAATGAAATGGTTTTAGCTTTAGAATTAATTATTTTCACTGAGATGTATCAGCTGCCTCTGCTCATACACAGGCACTACTGAAGCTGCTGTGTGACTACACTGTGAGGTTAAAGCCCAAAATGTTGTCTTTCCTCTAAACCTCCAAGCTGCCACCTGGCAAGTACCATCTTTATTTCAAGACACATTAATTTTTGGTAATTGAGCTCTTTACACACAATGCTTTTTACACACTTGTTTTATATAATTCTGGCAATAAATATTGTCGGAATGACACTACTACTGACACACAGAGAAAACATAAGTATAAATGATGTATAGTTAGAGCAATCTTACAGCATTCAACAGGTATGGAAGCAGTCTGCAGAGATAAGACTTTTCCACTGGGCTGTGGGATGTGAACACGGAACACAAGGCGCACTCTGGTGTTCTTCCTTCCAATATCTGTCTCTCCTTTCCGGAGCTCTATGTCTGAATTGCGCAGTTTCAAAATACCAGCACAATCGATACTGGATGGGAGAGGATGGACAGATGGATCCCAAGAGAAATGGAACAAAATCATTCAAACTATTGCAAAAGTACACTCTGTAAGCCTTTCTTTTGTTAAAGAATTAAGCTGCTCTATCTTCCCCCCACATTATGGCATTTTAAGTGTTATTTTAAATGTCTGAGATTAAAAGAACTCTTAGTGTGGAAACAGCAGCAAGTACTGGTGAAACATTTTGTCTTGTAAATGTCCACCTGCTGCTTTTTTTAACCTTTAAAAGATAATTTGTTATTGCACATTGTTTAACCTCTGAAGTGAGTTATTTAACACAGTAAACTTCATTTACAAGGAGCAAGAGACCAATATTTAGTTCTGGTTTAGGAAGGACTAGAGAACGACAAAGCGTACCCATCAAACCCCAGCTGCTGTTCCACACAGCGGTCAATTACTCATAGAAGACATACAACCTCAATCAAATAACACATATGCATGGAGCTTCCCTGCCTCTCTGCTCCTTTACTTCTGACTGTCCACACACTGGCTTGCTTTGAGTCATTTGAATCATGATCCAGATTTGTGGAAAATACGTTAATTTCACACAATTTTTCTTTCACCTTTGCACAAACGAAGAAAATAAAAACCGAATGGCTAACTCATGCTGTGACATACCTGGCTGACATGTTATTCTCAGGAAGAAGTGGAATTTCCAAAACTTTAGTGCTGGCAATGATGATCTCCTGGCTGGCAGTGGCGACGGTCTTGCCGGTGATGCGGTGCACCTGGTAGAAGGCGTGGGGCCGCAGGTAGCGATCGTCGGCTGTCCCGATGAACATCTGCAGGTTCACCGGCTTCTCGCTGTAGCCCAGCAGCTGAGGGAAGGGCACACAGACCAGGAACAGATTAGCTGACTCCTACTGCATCTGTGTGTGCACTGCACAAACATACAGCTAGGCCAAAGAGTTACCAGGCAGTCGTATTTAATCACAAATTTCTTCATACTCTTCAGGAAACAAAAAAGTGAGTACATGTATCTGTCCCCAAACACAAATAGTGGCAACAATTACTGGAACAAATGGTTATCAAAATATCATTATTATTTTTGAATCTCTCAAAAAGAATTTTTCTATCCACAGAATTTCTACATCAAAACGATGCTATGCTATATGTCTGTTTCTGGGATTGTTTTTAATCAAAGCCAAATTACCAATTTTACTAAGATGCACCTAGATTCTAAGAATACTAAAATATTTTAGTTTTTCTACTACGAAATGGAATAGCGACCTTTATTAAACTTAAGAAGTTCTGTGAATGCAAATGTATCAAGCTAGGACAAAAAGATTCAATTCATTTCTACAAAATCAAGTGTGGTTTATTTTTGGCAAAGAAAATACTTTAAACTCCCAAATTTTAAAAATGTTAATTTACACATATTTCCTTTTCTCAAATACACATCTAATCACCAATGCACTCAGTTGTCATAAAACCACCTGTTGCTTGAGCTACCTGCAGCAAATCTGGCACAACACATTGAAACAGCAGACAAAAATAATAAATTGAAATCTAAAAGAGAAAGCCTGTTTTATGATACTATGTGGGTAATATTATCCAGAAGATTTAAGGAAACAAACGTAATCAACAGTAACACCAAAGTTTCCTTTGCTAACCACCGCTATCATAAATCTGAAGCCTACAGAGTATTTCTTACAAATCCATTTTCCTTCACCTTCCTGCAATTGGCAGATTGGCGCAGGCTGCAAGTTATATAATTGCTAAACTGCATTGGAGCAAATTTATGTTTCATTGACTTTGACATCAACTTATGTTCAAGCTGGAGGGAGGGCCAGACAGTCATTCTTTAAACGTGGTTTTGTCATGTCAATATTTTTGTCTCTAGGGAGAGTTATTTGGTCACACAACAATATTATCCAAGCTCTTTACAGAAATAACACTTAAAAACCAAACAAAACATGTCAATTTAACCTACTTAGAAGAGTAATTTAAGCCAGTAGTCAGCAGCACAAAGGCCCAAAGCACACCCACACCCAGCAGTCAGAAGCTCCACTGCTGGTGCATCACTCCTGGCAGGGAGTTTTATGGACCAAATGAACTCCTGGTTTCTATATTCAAGCTACAGCTATGGCAGCATCTACCAGTCCTGTCACATTTATTAGAACTTTCTCAATCAGGAACAGAAATTTAGGTTCCGACAGAAGTCTGGAAAGTCTTTGCTTTGTCAAATATGTACCATCTTTTTGTTCTCCCTGGAGTTCTCAGTACAGAAAGAGCTAAGTCCAGCTAAAAGCCACCCAAACCAAACCAAAATATCCCTTCAGCCTCCGAGTGGAGACAGTACAGATTATCAAGAGTTGCTTCCCATGTACATAAATGTGATAAACAAGCATTTAGAAATGTTACAGTGAAGAACCTCCTGTGACAATCAGTGTACTGACAGGTTTCTCTCCCTTCATCTGTCAGAAGTCAACTATAAACTACAGGAACACAACTGGACCACAAGAACTTTCCTCTGAGTGTTGTGATGACAGTGGAGCATAGGGACTGTTACATTAATTAAATATACACACATGCATTAAGTTCCTTTTTATACTTCACGCAGAAATTCAGCATCTTTCCAAAAGTTTCTTCTTGGTTAAATACCAAATGAATATTTGACTTTTTTTTATTAGTCTGAATTATTTTAGGAGTTTAAAGAAAATTAGGACATGTATTAGTTAGCATTACAGCAGCCATCTTGTCACAAGTTCTCAACACTGTGACTCCACCATCCATTTTCCTCAGAGTTAAAATTAAATCTTAACACAATGGAATCCAGCCTAAATGTGACGTTAGTTAAATGTGTTCACTCTAATACTGGGAATTATAAAAATTACAAGCCAGACCTATTCAAAAATTTGACTGCCTTCCAAATGCGGTCACTGTGACAAAGCTAATTTCCAATTAAGGCTAATCTTCCCCATCCCAAACAATGGACATGTACACAGCAGTTCTAGAGATACTGGTGATATCAGAGATAAGGAGAGGTGGGTAGATACTTGTAAAACTAAGCTGGTCTGTCTACAGTCCATGAAGACCATCTTCTACAGAAGCCTCTACAGAGTAAGAGCTCAGCCTAGGGAAGTAAAACATCCCCCATGCCAGCAGTCACACTGGTATTGCCCAGGAGACTCTATGGCACTATACAGCGGCAAGGTAGCAGAGACTTAAAAAATATATATTTGGTATTGCAGACAATTTATTGCTTTTATTCAAGGTTAAAATAAAAAGAGGAAAACCCCCCCGACAACGTAAAGGTATAAATATAACCAGTGTGTACAATACCCCTGGCAATTAAGTAAGCCAGGGAATAGGAAGGAGAAGAACCCCCATGTCCCCCAGCACAGGGTGTAATTCAGGGCCTGACCGCACTAAAGGGGCCTCATCAGAAGGAAATGTCCCAGCCTTAAGCAAGCAACAGACAGGCTGCAGTGTCCCCGTGCCCCAACAGCCCTGTCCACAGCCAAAAGCCAGTAAGCTCAATAGACTGTGCATGCTAACGAGACAGCCTGATGTGCTAGTGAAACTCAGGCAGCTGGAGAGATGGTGGATAGAAAAACCCCAACTTCTATTATACAAATCTGTGCTTTAGAATGAACATTTTCCTCTTAAATCTTGTGTCATAAGTGAGCTGACAACTCCAGGCATGCAATGGATTCTGCAGAAGTACAATCAAAAATTTACGGTGTCTGTAATCAAAGATAAGAGTCTGTGGGAGCCAGTGAGACAAAGTTTCAGTAGAAGATGATCCAGTATCTTGTGGAGAGGATGGCTGCACATTCCCTGCAGTCTCTGTTACAAAATCACTCAAAGGCCCCAGTGAAACCAACACACTGTGCACAGCACCACCAAAGGAGAGACAGCCCACGTGACACCACCCCTGAGAACAGGGGACAATGCTGGGTTACTGTTAATTCACCTCAAGCACCCCCCCCATATCTGCAGGTACAGTCAGCACTCTGCTGAAGAGCATCAAAGTATTCTGAAGTCCGTTCCGTGGCTAATCCTGGCAAGGGCAAGCCCTGGGTGTCTCTCCCCACACAAAACCTGCACAGAGTAAGCAAAGCAGAACTTTGTGCCCACCACACTTGGACCCCACTGGAGACTGAATTATCACAGAACCTGCACCACCCTTCTGTCTCCTAGGAATGCCATCATCTCTCCTCCAAAGGAAAGACAGCATTTGGATTCTGACTTGCCATTATTGATGCAATACCTACCTTGTGAATAACGAAGGAGACTTACTACCCCAAACCAAATCAGGAAAAATTACTTATTTGGGCATTTAAAATGCATTTCTTTTAAATACAGTTTTGTTCTCATTCAAAAAAATATTGATTGCTCTAATTTCCTTGACAGCAGCGTGACACTTTCTTACCACCGTGTCTGCTTCAGCCACAGTTCTGTATGTTGAACAGCCCAAATATTTAAGTCAGTAAAAAAACCCAACCTGCTAATTGTTTTCCAATGAAAAATAAGTACTTAATTAACTTGAAAGAAAAAATATTATATTTTGTTCAAATACATAATGAAGCCATTGTATCTGAACCTTTAGTTCACCTTAGTAAAGAATATACACAAATAAGAACACAGTGTCTTTATACAAACCATAGGTATTTAAATAAACAGCATTTTACAACCTACTGGCAAGTGCTGCAGAATCAGCACCATGAAGAAGTATTACAGTAAGGCACCACAGTATCAATGTGCCCAAGATTCAGTCACGGGTCACTTACAGAGGAACAGTAACCTGAACTACTGAGTGAGCCCTAGGTAGGCTTTCAGGTACACCTTCCAGCACTTATTCCATTAATGTGCAGTCCTAGAGCTGCTCACTATAAACAAAAAATTGCTAATTTTACTTTAAAAAAAGATATACCACTTTCCCAGGAGCAGCAAACAGTGTGCTGCAGACAAGCAGCAAGTTACTGCACTGTGTCACTACTGACCTCTAGAAACCCTCCTCTGTAACAGAATCCTGATACACCACCCACTGCTCTGCGGAGGAAACTCAGCCAAGTTGTTTTTGTGTTTCTATATCGTTTCCATAGCAAAGGTCAGTGCCTGCGTAAGTTAAACTAAAGCTGGAAGGCTAAAGACTGAAGGTCACTACAGGATAAGCCACAAGGGCTTCACGCCAAAGCAGTTCCAGCCGTATTACTACACCGCACACAGGAAACCCCTGCATGGCACTGCGAGTTCAGAGCTTTTACCAAGCAACTACAAAGGCAGGCAGTTAATGAGAGAAGTTTTGGATCATCAAGGAGTTGTATTTTATGTGACAGAAACACTCCTAAGTTCTTAATGCACACATGCAAAATCCTTTAAAAATGTGTCACGCTAGAGACTATATGGATTAATTTGATCACCGAAGACAGCACGATTTAAACTTGTAATTTTGTGGTAGTGGTGAGAACCTTTCTTTGCTGAGGAAAACAAAGAGGTCACATTAATTAAGAGGCATTAACCTGGAAAAAATAACTTAGCATTTTTCCAGATTTCATGCAGGTTATATTTGGGCCATATCATTGGTTCTATGCTCTGATCTAAAGAAAACCTTGCAACTTGGAAAGCTTGTGAGAAGACTCTTTTAGTCTCTAATAATTAAAATTTTTACCTCCTCAACCCATCTCTTTTTCTTAAATGAAGAAGGCTCTGTCCATGTTTTCCATTTATCGTTGCAGGCCGAGTCTTACCAATCTCTGTTCAAGTGTAAAAGTATCATTTCTTAAGACACGCAAGAAGACTTGGGAAAAATATCCAACAGAAAATATACACTTCACAGTAACCAGGTACTTACAGGCAACACACGTATACTTGGAAACAGTCTGGTTTTTTGAACTAAAATATCCAAAACCCCAAATACCTAATTGTGTCACTGAATCCAGAAATATTGCCAGTGTTGATACCAACAACATTCAGATGGTGTTAAAACCGAATTGATTGTATTTTTAAAGCATTTTTCCTGCAAAACTTTCCATCATTTATTAAGAAATTGCCATGCTTAATCAAACATTCATTGGGCCTTAATACTCATGTTTTATCTTTTATATGCCTTTTTTTGCTTGCTAATTGAAGACGAAGATTTGATCAACACTTCAGTGCTCCTTCGCCTTTGCGCAATTAATTCACTGCTTATGGCATTACTGGATTGGTGAAGTAGGCTGATTAGAAAGAAAGCTTTTACATACAAATAGGCCTCCCTAAAAATAGGGCATAGTCTTGAAATACAAGGCAAGTTTGGCATAATCAAGTCCCTGAAGTTAATCTATCTTCACCAAATGCACCAGTATCTAGATAAAAATCCTCAGTTCAAACGTGAAGAACATGGAAGGAAACTCAGCTGTGTAAAGAACCACAAGCACTTACTAAGCATTTACTTCAGATGGAGATTTCCAAGGCTTTTCAACACCTTGATACGAAAAGCATGTTGTAACTATTTATTTCCTCCTTGATAGACTCACAGCAGCTGGATGCCTTTCAGTGACTTCTGTATTCCTTAGAACAGCCCCCAAAGTGACAAGGTAAGGAGAGCAAAAGAGAAGTATGCAGGCCCTGTTCTAGAGGGTGAAAAGAGCTAGCTGTTCTCTTGAACCAGGTATTTTTTCCTTTTACTTTGGAAGACTGAGAAAAATATGGTACAGTTCACCATGAAATCTAAACAATCCCAAAGGAAAAGTACCTCCACTGCTTAAATTTCAGTCCACTTCAAAAGTAAAATACAATTCCTTTTAAAAACTTAAAGAAAAAACTAAACCATCTAAATGATCCTTTTATATGTTTTATCCTTTGAGAAAGGAGAGATGTGACCCGCAAGCCTGGAATCTTTTGGACAGTGATATCAGAGAGGCACCAGTGCACGGCTTTAAACAACTGAACTTTTTTTCTGCAGACATTTCTCCACAAGGATTTCCCTTATGAGTGGTGTGCAGCTATTCTCCTAAAGAGCTGTGAGGATTGCTGGGTTTAGAAGCTGAAGGGCTATCTGCCAAGCTGAACAGCACATCTATCAACCATGACTTGGGATGACAAGTAAGGGATGACAAGGATCCAAGGGCATGAAGATGAACATAATTTGAAACAAAAGACACGATGACTAACACCAGTGGTACAATTTATTGTGAATTTATCAACAGTTGCGTTTTGAAAAACTTGAGGCAAACCATGGGCATGAAACAAAGAAACCAGAGTTCAAGGAAGCTACTGAAAGTCAGACTGACACCACCGTCACCCCTTGCAGCCCTGCAGAGGTGCAGTGAGTGCTGACCTATAATTTCCAATGGACTGCTTGAAAGAGACTGCAGAAACTGATGGAAGAAAACTCCATTCAGATCTATTATACAATATCCCAATCACTGGCTCAGAAAGTCTTATCAGCACATTGGAATTTTTTTTATAATTTCATTCTGACTCTGCAGAGTTTATAACGTTACAAAAAGTTAAATATGTTAAACCAAAATATCTGTTTCAATCCCTTCCTGAAGGGCAGTACTATTTTCTATCACTTGATTATTTGATGCACCTTCCATCAACAGAGAAGAAAAAGCATACACATCGAAAAAGTATCTTTCTTTGTCTTTTGTTAAATGAACTTATTGAGTAGACTGACTTGAAGACTTTAAAATAGTACAGACCTTTGCAATTGTGAAAAAAATAGTGGCAGATAAAAGGAACAAACTTCAATAAACTATTAGGTAGGGGCACAACTCCAACTGAAAACATTTTAAAGGTCATCACAAAAACAAACAGATCCTGCAAAGGACTAAAGCAAACAAGTAATGGCAAATATCAGTTCACTATTGGTCATGGTACCATGTGTTTACACATGTACAGAACATTCTTCAAGATTTAAAAACTTGGATTCCTGGTTCTGAAATCTCACACTTTTACACAGTCACTGCTTGCAGGCAGGATTGAAAGTGTTTTAAATATTGACTTCAGGCATTTTTGAGGTGTTTTAGTCCTGTCCCATTTTACACTATGCAAAAAAGGATATAATTTAATAGCTAAAATAGTGTTAGGCTAACACAGTGCAGAATTGCCAGTCCCACATAACCAGCCGTCAAACCATCCATCTGCACTTGGCTCTACCACACTCTTGAAAAATAAAAGTGCTATTCCTGAAATACCAACTCCAAATGCTAATTATGCTATGGACAGTTTTTGGACAAGCATTGCTGGGATAGGAAGAGGTTACTCCCAAACAACCTGTAGAAAAAAAAAAAAATTAGTAAACCTATGATACAAAAAGGCAGATGACTTTTTATTGGTTTTCATACCAATTACTGCATTTTCCAGAATGAGTAGATGCATCACTTTTGCAATCTATTTTTGGGATTCTGAAGCAGAAGATGCCTAAATCATCAAACTGTTCTTGAAAGATACAGAGTTTTAGAACCTCATCCAAAGGCCAACGTTTTTCCCAATGTGGCCCATTACATAGTTCGCACAGGCTGAGACTCACCTTCTGCCTTTTAGATTTATTGGCAGGTTGCTGCCACCAATCAACAGTAGGCAACTAGAGCTAGGATACAGCCTGCCTCCTGGTGATGGACAAACCAGGAAAAAATTCAAGAAAACAAAAAAAAAAAAAGAAAATTAGAAGGTGAAGGGCAGGAAGAATGGGAAGGGTTGCAAAACACAGAAAAAGTGTGCTGTTTATTGGGCATAGAGAACAGGGAGAATTCCAGTATTATATCTGATATTCAAGCAGTTACATGCATGGGCCACAAAGAACAGCTGGGAAAAGGTGACAGCCACAGAATTACAGGCCAGGAAACATACACTCATTTAGACAACCTTTGTTAATTTATTTTTATCAGACCATCTGACATTGCTTGGATAGATCCTCTCTTGTTGGTTGCAGTTTCTTCCATCAGGACTCAGGCAGAGTTTGACAGGCTTTTTGAGAACACATTCGTGTCTCAGAACTTTCAAAGCAGTTCAAAGTGAGTTTACTTTTGCTCAATTAGTTTACTTTTTTCCTCCACTGCAGCGTTTGTCATGACTTCAAGCTCTGCAATCACTTTAAACAGAGCTGACACTGAATCCCTCTTTTACAGGTCTCCATTAAAGTCTCACACAGAAGACAACTCTTTGCTTGTCAATGAGTAGCAGTGCATAGCCATCTAAATAAACTGGCTTTTATTTAATATTGCTTTGATTTTTGATCTTACATCTTTTTTCAGCTGCAGAAAAAAGTTGAATTCTCCATATAGATTACATGATGCTTTCCCTCCTCTGTTACCGTGAAGCAGCTACAGGAATAACTTTGCTTATGGCAGAGGAGCAGAATGATTCCATCCTCGATAGGAAAAAGACACTTTTGGTCCAGGCAAATTCTTAATAGCTACCACAACTCCAAATCTATCTTGCATACATGGGGTGTAAGGGGATTCCATACAGTGTCTGTTGCAGATACATCATCAGTTGTAGAACAAATTACCCCATCACAGTTCATATCTACACCTGACTCCCACAGGGGTCAGTGGCCCCAGGACAGACACTGCTTGCACACAGAATGGTGCTAAGGAGTAGCTGTGAGCTCACAGCCCCTCAGTACATCATACTGTATGGTTACAAGACGACCAGCACGGAAATCACCTTCTTCCCCAGCAAAAGGACAAAAGATAAAAAGAAATACTTGTTTTTGTGCACAACACAGCTTTTATAATTTACTACCGAAAGATGTCATTAAATTTAAAATACTTGAGCTCAGAAAATTACATGAGTAGCAGGAAAAAAACATATAAAACAAGTTTGCTTATTTAAAAAAGAAAAGTTCATTTTAGACCACTAAAGACCACTTTAGAAAACTAAGACACAAAAGTAAAAAACACCCCAACTATCCCTGAGAGATTCTTATCATGTGCCCACCTGTTCTAAAAGGCTTTTCTGTTTTTGATCATAGGCATTATCCAAGTGAAGTCTCATGAAGAACCTTAACCAGTTCAGACAGAAGCAAAACCTCATTCTAGCAAATTGTAAGTGCAAACTTTATGTACAATTGGACCCATGGGAAGGGTGGAAATTCAAGCAATGACGACTGTTCATTTAGAGTTGGATAAAATATGACAGCTACTTGTTTAAAAGGCTTTGTAGATGGGTGAATTGCAGACTCTCACCTATGAATTAGAACGGTAAAAGTAGGGAGTGCTCAGAGACTGTCTCCTGGAAATGCGATATAAAATTTCCACATAATTTGGATGACAAAAGACATGCCACCTTTCTCCTTGCAAACCATTCTGCTATATTATTTATTCCTTCCCTGTGAAAACTGTCAGCATTATCATGCAGATTCTCTACCAAGGTAAAAGAAACTGTACTAGATGACATGGATTAGCTGGAACATACTCCCAAGAAAGCAGAGCTTAAAACGAAAGGTATCTGCTACTTAGAACATTTTGCATTAGAAAAAGCAAAAAACAAGGGAACATCATTATAGAATTAGCTTTCTTAAAGTTAAGAGATATACAAAGCAAAGCATGATGCTCCACTTATTTAATTTCCTCCCATTTGGAAATAAGCTGATTAAATGTACTCACAACAGATGATGCCAAATTTGTCAGAAGCTTAGTGTCCTAGCAACAGGTATGGTACAGTATTAGTAATAGATTAATGACATGCACTAATACATTAATGGCTCAAAGCCATGTACTATCTTAAAAATCTTTATTTTAAATAATACATCAAGTGCACATGCAGAACTACAGAGGCTTCACAGCCTGGAAATTAAATACTCCAGCTTTCTATAAAATAATGTTCAAAAGCAAAATGAATTGTATAAGGAGAAAAAGCACAGAGGCCTTCAGGCACCCAAAGGTGTGGCAGTTGGATTTGACAACCACTGTAGGTCTGTTCCAATGAAAAGATTCTATTCTATTTACCCGCCTCCTTTCTCATCTCTGACACTGGTTAACACAGTTATTTCACACAGGAAAATGCTGAGTACTTTACTGCAATGATCGCACACATGAAGCGACTGCTCTAAAGCTAAGAGCACCAAAAGAAAAGTCAGAAACAAGTAGTAATGCATATTGTGACATGGATTTCTGTAATAAGCTTCCAGAAGTACTGGAAAACATTTCAGTCTGTATGAAAGTAAAGTAATATTTGCCTGCTTACAGATATTTAGTATTACCTTTTCCAAACTTGGCCCTTCCCACGCTGTTTTTCCCAGCAGTGAATAAAAAAGTAAATATAAATCAATGCTTTGTTTCATAACAACTTCCTATCTCCTATCAAACACAACAATTAATTTCCAATCCAGCTAGAAGAGACCAAATTGCAAAGCAGAATACTGATTTGCATTTGCATTCATTTTAATTTAGAGAGGCATAGTACAATGCATGTGTTGAAGGAGGAGACTGTCAGAGACATAAATGCTATCGACATTTTTAAGATAGCATTCTCATATAGCAAGGTATTTCACAATTTCAATGCAAATAAATAGCTTTTAAAATCATTGGTCTTAGTCACATGCTAAAGATCTGTTTCTTCTAACTTGCATCCCAGCTTAGAAGCATCTAGTTCTGTAAGCAAAAGAAAGCCTACATATTTGTCAAATCTTACAAATATCAGCATAAATTCCCTTAATGCAAATATTAGTGCAAAACATAAGCACCCAGAGGAAAAAAAAAAATTAATATATTGAATGCAGTTCACAGAAGTTCAGGAAGGATTTATTTTGTCAGCTAAAACCTCTCAAGTTTCTGTCCTCATTAACGATGTGTTAAATTCCACTGTCAGCACCTTGGCATGTCAAAGTTGTGTCTACTTGTCCTCCACTGACTAAAGCAACACAATGCTCCACATGAAGGAACGTGTCTTGCCAGCTTTCCAATTCTAGCCTAGTCCAGGCATCCTCAATTTTCTCTACTTTGCAGCATACACTTCCCTAGTAAGCACTTGACCCTTGCCTCTACTGTGCTAAAAATCCAGTAGGTCTGACAAAAGGAGAGAGCTGGAGCTGGTTAGGCCACAGTATTGTGAGAAGAAAAACTGAGCAACTTTGCAGGGAACATGAAAACTGGATGAAGAGCTCAGCTTAAGAATGGAAAAACAAGGAAAGACATTCAAGAAAGAAGATGGGATGCAGACAACCAACCTTTTTTAGAGGGAGAGAAAGGAACAATACAGAGTCTTTAAGAAGAAAAAAAGGTGAAATGAAAAAGTTCAAGGTAAGCTATCAGAGAAGAAAGTTTGATAAACAGCCCAAAGAATATGATTAGGAGTCAAGTTGATGGAAGAAATTCATCAGATGAAGAGCCTGGAAAGCAGAGGTTGCTTAGACAAATTAAGAACAACAGACAGCCCAGGACACTTAAATTCTGCTGGTGTATCTTCAGCTATATAAATGAAATGTAATGATGTAATTACAGAGTGTGACAGAATTCACTCGCCAAAGAGAAGAAATAAACTACAAGGAGGAAAAGTGATAACATGTTTATACTACAGTAAGAGTAGGAGAAAGAATGGGGACTGATTATGCCAATCCTAATAGCACTTTGCATCTGGTCTCCAATAGTAAGGAGTTACTTCCAACTACTGGAAGAGGATAAATATAAAAAATACATTTTTAATGTATAGACTGTAGCAAAAGATTTAGGACTGAAACACTGACTGTAATTTTATTGGAAAAGAACATGAAATATCCTGGATTTGGAGGAAAAGACAAAACCTGCTGTAACCTTGATGTAATCAGATTTTTTCCACCCCTCTTTGTTTTATAAAGATTTGGTACCTGTTGTCTGATTTGACTTATAAACAAGCAGTTAAATTTTGTCTTAACCTGATCTGGGACTAAGGTAAAGACCATTAAGCAATATTGAGGTAATTAAAGAGACTGCTTTCACCTAAGGATGTGGCAAACATAAATCAGGGCATCATAAGAAGTCCCACAGTTTCTCAGCACCATTTGCCCCATGTTCAGTGAATAAAGGTGGGTTTCCTTCCAAGCTGTGTGAGCCAGCTGACACCATGGATATTAAAGGAGACATCAGTGACTTTCCCTAACCAACCCAGAAGTCTCCCCAGCACAGAGCAAGATATTTGTGTACACACCTGAGCGCTCAAAGTCAGAGAGAAGCACAGCACATCCCGTGCACACAGTTATTCCAACACGACCGAACCCACACAACTTTCTCTTCAAAGAGAATATAATGCCAAAGCCAAGTCTAATTTACCAGGACCTTACATCTAATTCTGAGCTCAACAATAATTGGTTTTATTGGTCAGTGTTTTCAAAATAGTTATCATTACATTTAGGGGAGAAAATCTTGCCCAAGAAAGGCTGTAAGCGTCACAAAATGTAACAATTCACAGCACTGTAAATACCAATAACTGTAGTTAAAAAATTACCCTCTATTCAAGAAAGCCAGACTTCCTACCTTTACTACAGGGTGTCCTCCAGTAGATGCTTTTACTGCTCCTCTGCTTCCTTCTGTTTCATAGTGAGCTCTGTGATGAGTTTTAGGCTGGACTTCTATTTTCAGTTCACACTGCCCATAATGGCTTGGTAAAGGCCAGTCAAGAGGTGGCAATGAAGATGTGCTGCAATCAAGACAAGCACACTGTGGTTACATGAACTGTGCCATCTGGCCACAGCACAAACAAAATCTTCACTGTAGAATACAGACAGTAATGTCGCTTTCCTAACATATGATAACCAAATAAGAATAGCTATTAGCCTAAAACTATTATGTGAAAATTCCAAAGTTTTGCTGGTACATGAAAATCTTCAATTAGAATGGAATTTCTTCTTTCCAACACCTGAGTAAAAGAAAGGTACTGTATGACCCCTAGCCCCACACTACCAGTGCTACTCTATAATGCCTTTATATTAACTTAATATTAACTTAATATACCTTAAGTATATCAGCAAGCAAATTCAAATGTGGTTTAGAGGGAACAGTCTAAATTCAATCTGCCAGTCATTAAGTTTTAACTCTCTGCATTATTATCTTCCAGCTTTGCTGGTTTTGTTTTCCTTTGGCAAGCACTGCATTTTGTTAAAACTGTAATTAAAATGAACACTATGTGATCATCCAAAGTTTTAAAAAGCTAGTTGTTCTATCTAAGCATAAAGATTTACTGCAACAGGCAACAAAGACACCTAAAGCTGTGTTCAGCTTACCCACAGACACACACTTACACACAGTACCAAAGTCACTCCAGGGAAGAGGAACAAAATACAGTGATTGAAGTAACATGGAAGAACCTCAAATCAGTGTTTGCATATCTACCACCCTTTTACCTGCACAGATTTATAGACTTAAGATTCTAATAAGATGAACAGTCAGATTCAAGCCAGTAATTACCTGGTAGAGTAAATTCAATTACAAACATTTAAAAGTGAACATTTACAGCATTGTTTATCAAACAAAAACATCTATAATAAAAATAAGCTTCTATTAAAATAGTTTTGTACTACCTTATTCTGACCAATAGGGAAAGCAAATTAGGTTTTAAAGTGATGGACAAATATTGGTTTGTATCATCACCTGGGAAAGCTCAATTTCATTTCTTTCCACTTTACAGGAAGTCAAGTAAAACCCCACCACCAATAAATGCAAATTTTCACAAAAATGAATAGTCACAGATCCATGAAAAATAAATGATTCCTTTTGGGGAGTTTAGCTAGGACATATAAAAACATATCCACAGTTGAGAAAGAAGATAAACGTTTGAACTGAAGAAAAAAAGAAAGAAATCCCTGTCTTTAGGAAGTATCTGGAGAGACTTGGGCTCAGCCTGCAGCACCACATCTACCTTTTACTACAGAAATGTCTATCATTAAGAATGGAAAAGAGGGAGAAGAAATGGCACCTCTTGCTGGCCTCCTCCTCAGAACAACCTCCAAGCTGCTGCTCTGCTGTTTCATGGACACTGTACTGTGCACTTCAGGAGAGAGCTGGCATTGCAACATAAACCTTCTCTCCTGAAGCACCTTTTTGGGAGCAATGAGAGGAGGAATGTGAGTATTTCCCTTTCTTCTTACTGAAGGGCAGAAATGTGAGAAATAAATCGTCTCCACAAGCATTCAATGTACAGCAAAGAGGCTTCTTCCCCCCATAAGGAGGTCTGATGACTGGTCCTCCCACAGCAATAGTATTTACTGGGTAGGAGAGGATGGTCATGCCAAAAATAAAAGAGGGAACTGTCAGGAATGCAGTATAAGCCAAATCCTTTCAGATACTCACCAAAGGCCAAGATGTACTGTCTAAATGCTACTACTGGCTATCAACTACACCTTGCCATTCCTTTTTATAGCTATTGAGGGAGAAGGATTCGAGTCTTCAGTCTGAACAGGAAAGAAAATGTCAGGATTAGAAGATACTAAAAAGGGTTTAAAAAGAAATGTAGCATGTGAGAATTTTTTAACAGTGCTTCTGAAAATCTTTTTATCCCCTATATAACCAAATTTCCATGTCAAAATACTTGGTACACACTGAACAGATATGGTACCTGAGAGAACTCTGTTAATGCACCACAGGCTATATGCCAATTATTTGGAGGTATTACTGAAAGTTGAATGATAAATTCAGACAAGAAAAAAAGTATTTGTTGCTCATGACCACTCTCCACACACTGTCTCTGAGAGATTTACTTCTGAAATTAACTAACAATAATGTTGCACGAGTTGTATCATACTCACACTATCTTTTGAAAAAATATTTGGCATACTAGAACAAACATGGAGACAGGAAAATAACCAAGTCTCAAGATTTTGTCATTCTTTGAAAACAAGTAGAAAATAGCAGCATGAGAGAGCAAGGAAGCGCACTGTGCACATGCAGATGCCTAAAACATTAAAAAATCTCAAAGCTTCCAATACACAGATTCCCCAGTAAATGACACAGCTTTTGAGGCTGTGCTGCATCAAACAGATGTTTTCTAGATGTAGCTGGTTCGAGAGTTACAGCTGCTTCCCTTTTGATGTTGGATATCCAAACTGTTGTTTCTCTCTGAACATTTTTCTTGGTGCCTCTATCACCCTGAGCTTCTCAGCAGCAGTGGATTCTTAAAAGGTTTTAGGGTACTCTGTCATGCACCTTTCTGCCCTGTAGGGGTATCATTTTATGCATTTTTGCTTCCACATCATCCTTACAGATTTTTGAGACAAATACTATAGAGGAACACATTGAACTGAATCAGCGACCTAACTTTGGTTCATTTTGAAATGCAAATTTTTTAATCCTTTTTACCAGAGTCCCAGTTCTCTGTACATCTTCAAGCAGAACTAAAGGGTGAGAAGCAGAGTGGGAACTTCTTAATCAGCACTGTCACCTTCTTAAAGTCACATGAACCCACAAGACTGCACATTAAATTTAAAAACCCAATAGAATACAGTCTACAAACTCTTGGTATTTTGGGTTTTTTATTCTAAGTAGAATTCAATATCAAATGAGAAAAATCATGTCAGCCTTTGGGGTGCAAGAAGTAACAAATTTGCATATGTTTTGAATACATTTTGATATGAAGCAATGTTATTTTGTACCAGATGCTCAACACGGGAACGAAGGTCTGAAGCTGCCAGCTTTACTGCATTTAAGGATCCGTTCTCAAGATAATATTATTCAGTTTACACTGTTAGGTGAGGATCAGCAGTAAAACTGCTAGACTTAACTCACCACAGTTATCAGGTGTTAACTGTGCACTGAACTTCAGGGATCTCTGATAGTGCAGAACTTAAGTTCAAAATTTAGTGGTGCATTACTCTTAAAATATCTGGAACGTGTTTAAGAATAAGCAGTTCAGCTGCTTCAGAAATGAACAAGTACTTTTTCTGTCTCTCCCCAGCTTACACACAGCATGACAGGTTTGTGCTATTGATAAAGACATCTAACTTTGCACTCAGAACTCAGATCAGCTGCTGGCCATAAGAGTTTTTTCAAGTCATTTTAGAACAAAAGATCAGGAAAAATAAGAACTTCTGTGTTTTAAAACCCTTCACTTTTCAGTCTTGATGAGGAAGGAACATGTTTGTAGATATTTCCACATGTTTCATTATTAAGTTTTTCCCAGTTCAGTGACAAATTACTGCTACAATAGCTTGGGACTTAGCCTTTCACAGGCTCTTCTTTTTTTTTTTTTGAGTAAAAGACCTTATAAGCAATGCAATAACCTAGTAGTAAAGGACCAAATCACATGTCAGGATATAGATATGGAAGTAACGAGTGACAGTCCTTCTAAAGCTTTCATTAAATCAAATCTTAGCACATTGTTGAAACAGTACCAATCTGTAAACCTACAAATGTCCTTCTGGGAATACCAGAGGAGTTTTATAATCTGATTAATGCAAGCCTCCAAAAGCTCATACTCATATCACATCAAGACTAAAGACTGTAGGGAACAGCTACTAAAGGGAACTCAGAGGTAAAGAAAGAACCCTTAGGCAGCATTCTCAGCAGAAGCAACAGCATTTAAAGCTACCACTTCATTGATTTTATCAATATTAATTTAACAGATACCTTCTTCTCTGCAACCATTATCTCCAAAACAGAACTGATTGATGAGGAAACAACTGATGTTCAGTATAAGAACAGCCAAACATGTCCATAAGGACTTCAGCATTCAGACCTGTAACAGCCAGGGCACAGCCCATGTGCTGACTACGCCCCTCTCACACAGGGAGAAGCTCAGGGCACAAACCAGAGTGCTCGTTTGCATTTGACTGTGGCCCCAGAGCAGTATGTGTGGGATGGAAGGAAGAACAAAGCCTACAGGACTCATTAACACAATCCAGTTAAAAACAATTACCTTCCACTTGTAGCACTGGTTTTGAACACAGGTGCAACTGATATGAAAACACATTTTAGCCACTCGGTATGAAAAGGTTCCTGCCTCTTTGTAGCCACTAATTCTAGTAATAACCTTTCAAAGATAACCCAGTAGTATCTCCAGATAGTTGTGAAAGTTCTTGTTTCCTTCATTGGTTGAGATTCTCAGATCTTCTAGAGAGATACTTTTGTTAATTTTTAGTTGTGGCAAAAATAATTTTCTACTTACAGTTCCTCCCAACATTTCAAAAGGGAAAAAGCTCACTGACCATACAATGGCTATTCCACATTTTTATCTCATCCCAAGTTTTTGCAGAGATGAACCCATGGTGTATTCTGTGACAAGTCAATGTTGCAACACAGTAACCCCCTGAGAATCTCAAATCATAACTATGATCCACTACTATGGTTTTCAAGAATGCTTGTAGAGCCAAAATACTGCTGTGGCTGCTCTTCACTGCCTAGAACAAAGCAATATTCTCCCTGGTGGAGAAATTCTGAAGTTAAGAATGGGGCTATTCCAGCTGCCACAGTGGCCCTATCAATAGACTTCATTAACACTGTTTACATTCAAAATACCACCATTCTGTTCCTAGCAGAGCCACAGTTAACAATGCTTTCAGAATAGAGGTACAGTGTATTGCCACGTGGAAATCTCTGTTCTGTCATCCCAGAGCAAAGTGGAGAGACGACTAACAGGTTCAGCACAAAGGTCCTGTATTAAACACTACCTGAATTTCCCTGGATTCATTAATGGTGTGTAAACATTACAGCGATAGCCTCGCTTATTAAAAACCTAAGAGGTTCAAAGTTCCTCTGCTTGTCTCACTTAAGTGGGTCCTTATCTTCAAAGACAGTAATTTGCAAACATTTTCATTTTCAAGTTTTGCTAGTAGAATAGCTGGTGTTGTTTCTATTTATCTGAATAAGGTGATAAATACTTAGCAGACTAACTTTGTTTACACAAATCTTTCAATGTGAGTGGACTTCTGAAATTAAGACCAAAGTCCCAATATAGTCATGGTAAAAACAGGACATAATTCTGTTCCTCTCTATTCTTTCGACTTCCAAGAGAAGGATTCAGACAGGAGAAACAACTTTTCCACGTATTCTACTATCTACCACTTTATTTGAACTAATTTCTTTTCTGAACAAATAAATTACATTGTCAGGCATCCTGGTTTTCATCAGTAAAATACTCTCAAGTTGCCATTACATATCCACCATTAAAAATATTTCTGTGCTGTAAATACCTCTGTCAAAGCCTGTTCGTTCATCACCACTGGAACAAAGAAACTAGTTGATGTCCCATCACTTCTCAGTGGCATAGATTAAATCCATGACACAACAGTCTGGAGACAAACACCAATTTACATAGTAGGTTTTAAATCAATGTGCAAATCTCTATGAGTTCCATGAGGGAAGTAAAACGAACTAGGTTTTATTTCAAGATTTTTGACCATTAATGAATATTGCCTGGTTATCTTCCAGACACAAAAGCACCATTTGTTGCCATGAAATACTGTGGGGCTAAAGAAAAAAAAAAGGAATGACTCATTAAGTTTACTACCCTGCAAAGTACCTCTTTGCTTGAGACAGATTCTCAAGATCCACTTTACCAAACCTAAAGCCTACTGTTTCACTAGTCATTCATGTTAAAATTTTAAGTTTAAAGCAAAAGATAACAAAAAAACCAAGCCTAAAAGCAAAAATAACAGAACTCCCATGATTTTCAATTGCATCACCAGTGACCCCTCTTCTAAAAAATAGCCCCATGTCACCTACACCAGTGCTGGCCATGTCTGTGATGGTCCTTAACTCCGTAATACCATAACCAAGGTGAGCACCAGCAATGCTGCTGATCTTTTATGAACTGTACTTCTAGAGTGAAGTCCTCACCAAAGGTATTGTATTCTATCACCTCCTCAGTAGAGACTTCTAGGTCGTCTCTAGACTCTTCCTATTCCCCTTGTTCAAGTAAAAAAAGTATTGTAACACAGACTTTCTGACTTTTTTTTTCACTTTCTGGAAATCTTACAACTCAAAACTCTAACAGCAAGTGTGTAAGAAAGTCATAAAATCAGCACACTTGTGGAATGTTGGGGTAAAATGCAAATGGGGAGGTTGGATCTATTATCACTGCATTAAGATCCCCAAAAGAAAGGGTTTTTATAAGCGGAGGGGAAGGAAAACATGAGACACAGATAAAGCCATGTCTTATCCATCACCTGTGGGGAGGCTGGGGGTAGAAGAAACAGGTATCTTAAATAGTAACAAGAGTAACTATGTAATAAATAAAATGATCAAGTTCATTGCTGAACATTCTGTAAAATGACCGACTGAACCTGCCATCATATCCGGTGAGTGACATCACCAACAGACACCTCCAGTACTCCCTGTGGAAGCTGCTGCCCAGTTCTTTCACTTGTAGGAAGGAATTGTTGCAGTGGCCCTGCCCAGTCCCTTGCCTACACTCACCTTTGACAAGGGAGCAGAAATGGGACTCAGGGCACGTAATACACAGACATTTTTCATATGCCACTGACTGGCAGATTATGGGTTTCTGTGACCAAATAACAAGCTATCATCTACAAAACAGTTTGGATGGCATGTGAAATATCACTAACATGCTCAAAAGCATGTTATATATTTTTAGACTTTGTAAAGCATTGCACACTTACTGAAAACAGAAGAACAAAGGAAAACATGGTCATAGCTTGACAGATAAAGCAGATAACAGATTTACAAAACTTTAGAGAGCATTCAGAGCAGAAGGTGCTACCTACACATTTCACACCACGGAATACGTAAGGAAAATTACCCCCCCTTCTACCAGGGGTCAGTTATTGCAGCTGGGTGTGCACCTCACCTGCTTGGAATCAGCACTCCAGTTTACTTCATGTATTACTTTGTGCCTGACAATACAATCAAGACATTAAAAAGCGTACGATTTTTACTGTATCTTGTAATTTATAGTACAATTAATGCAATTGTACATACAATATGGAATAAATACATAAATAGAAATTATATAATTCCTTATGACAACTAATATGCTCACTTTTGGTCACCATCATCAACTGTTCAGAAAGAGTGGATCTTCTTGCATTTCATTTTTATTCATAGAACGTATGGATCAACTTAGCTACCCTGGTTTATAAGAACCAAAATTATAAAATATTATATGACAGAATGGAATGTTTTACATACTGAAGATGCACACTGCCATAGCCCCTGTGGAACAGGCTACAACTGTTAAGTAATTCAACATTTCACCGAGGATACAGCTGCCAGTGCAGCCATTTCCACTAATTCAATTGTCAGCCAACATTTTTGGCAGCAAATGTACTCAGCTTAATAGATTTATGTGGTTTACTTGTGTATAGGTGTAGTCTTCATTGTCTTCTGCCTATTTGCCTATCTTGTATTTACAGAAATTCTTCAGTGCCAGCTTCTAAATAAAGTCTGACATTGAAAAAAATATTTTTACTTTTTAATGAAAACATTAAAATTGCTTTTCATTCAGTTGCACTCAGTGCTCTGCAGTATAAGAGGAAACAGGTATGAGCTGTCTGTGTCTTAAACTACTTTGTTCATCCCACAGAAGAACCAGCGATCCACACGCCATGCCTGCATGCTCATGGCCTCTAACCCTAGTGAGTAGTGCTCACCTTTTATGAACAATGTTAGCCTGCAAGCTAACAAAAATGCCAAGTTAGGACTGCTTAGTATCCTACATAAATATAATACAATTCCAAAATACATAATTAAGTTAAAACAGTCATAGTTGTTTTAGTTCGAATGAAAAGATTCTAGTAACAGATTGAACACCTATGACTAACAGACAGCAATGGAATTTTAAAAAACCCCGGACTTGAAGACAGTTAACTTATCTGTTAACACAGTAGTTTCAGACCTGGTAGAACAGATTTCTCCAGCCAGCAGCTTTACGTCTTTACTGTTAAATTTTACATCCATAAACAGTTACGTGGAAGAACATTAAAGGAGGAGAAAAAATATCACTTCTATTTACTAAAATCAGTACAATTCTGTGGAGAGAAATTAAAATCTGTGGTTATACAATTAGGCAAAAAAAATAACAAAATGGCTGAATAAGTATTGCTTAAATATATTTAGCTATTAACAAGCCAAGCTAGGTGACAACTTCTGAAGAATTTATACAAGCTCTATGACCTTTCTTGAAAGGTCACAGAACTGATCCATCTAAAAAGACTGGAAAGGAGGGGGAACTTTTCCCCCAGTTGAACCAGTTTCCTCTTCTGAGTCTCCACAAATCACCCTGCTAGCACATGACACGACTGCAAAAGGAAAAGACCTATTTAATTCTATCACGGATGGTGGAAATACCTTGGAACTACAGCCCAGACATCCATTCTTTCTGGATGATTTTCAGCATGGCATACAAATTGTTTTCTTTATTCTCCTTACAGGGCATCTATCGCATTTTAAAAGATGGTGGGTATTTGGTATCTCAACTTGTTTTTTCCTAATTATAACATCTACCTGCCTTCAATAAGTTATCTTTAAAAAGTCTTAACGCATCACTGAAATACAAGAACATTTATATGTCTACTTAAGATGCACAGGAGGGGAAAAAACAGGAGGGAAGTACTTTCTAATCACCTACCGGAATATAGGAGTGTGACCAGGCTTCGGTTTGTTCCAAGTAAAGTGCGAAGGAACAGAAAGAAATTGGTCTCCAGGCAAGTCTTTTTTCAAGGTGTGCTGAGATCCAGAGCAATCATCTACTGCAGTTTCAAGGGATGATGACAAGTTACCTTGCTCTTCAGGACAGATATCTATTTTTCCAGATAAAGTGGCAGTCTGATCCTCTGAGGTCTTTCTGGTTTTTAGAGGAATATCAGTCTCTGTACAACACTGAAATGGTGAAAGGCCAGAATTAAGGCCTTGTACATTATGAATAGAAGTGTTCAGCCACGTGTCTTCTGTTATGCTTCCTCTGGGAGAATGGCCAGGTGATGGAGTTGGAGAATGGTGAGGAGAGAGAGAACCAGCATAGCAAATCTCAGCACTGGAGTGTCGTCGTTTCCCACAGGGGGATGTCGGTCTTGATGAGGGCCTTGATGTTGGTCTAGGGCTTAGCCAATTTTCATCTGTAATACTAGTTCTAGGAGAATGACAGGGAGACTGTCTAGGTGACAAGGCATGCCCAAATCCATAAGGCTGCTGCCACGATTCATCACTGGGACCTCTCGGAGAACCACCAGGTGATGCCAAAGGAGAGCCAAGGGTAAATCGAGCAGCTGCTTCATTTAGCTCTGAGTCTACGTCATCATAAACATGGGAAATGGATTCACAAGAGGAAGCATCTGAAAACCAACTCCTGGATGAAATGCTGCTGGCAGGGCTCGGACTAAGGGATGACTCCCTATACGACGGCTCAAGAGGAAGATAGAGATGGTCCCGGGAAGGCCTTTCCATATACTCATTTTCTGTGCCATTTGTGTGTAATTCATCTTCATTGGCCTCAATCCCCTGGTGACAGTTGGGTGAAATCGATGTGATTTGAATGCTGGGGCACTCGAAGGGTTTGGGTCCACCTAGTGGACTGTACTTGGATTCTGGTACCTCGCAAGTGCCTTCATAGCTCTTGTGACTCTGAAGTCTCGTAGGAGGCGTCAGAGGAGAGGAGTGAGACTGCAGTCCATGGCGAGGAATACAAATTGGCTGATTGACAGAGGATGATGGCTGGTCTACATTGAAGATGTATATGGATGCACAGTCATCTGACTCAAGATCTGAAAACAAAATTAGAAAAGAAAAAAGTAGTAAGAGTCAGAATGCAATACTTGGAAAAACACCATAAACAAAATCCTGTGCTTCCCAGATACGGACTGCTATCAACATCCCAGACATTTCCCACTACATTGGTCACACACAAAAAAAGCTAATTCTTAATTTTAAATTTTTCCCAGTCAATTTTACAGTGAAATATGACTACAGTATGGTTTTCTATCATAAATCCTGTTTTCAATCAGATTTCACAGTTTACACACATCTTCAGTCATTGAAAATATAATACAAACAGAAAAACGGGTTGAAATCTTGAAAGGATCTAAGCTTGAACACTCAATTCCAACCTCATCTTTCATAACTGTATTCCACTTGAATAATTAAACATTTTTAATCAAAAATAATTAAAAATTCATCCTTTTGACACAAATAGGACTAACATACTTTCTGCAAGCCCAGTCAATACTTGCAAGCACCAGAACATCACATACAAATATTTATCTACTTTAACAATAGAAAGCACCTTACAGTGATTCCAACTTGAATGAAGACTATGAGCTACTAAAAACATTCAACCAAAAGAGGCCTAACAAAGAATATTATTAAAGATATCATGAAGAATCATATTCCTAGGATATATTTTTTGTAGCTTAGAAAAGTCTCAATTGCCTATGCTAAATAGCATTTTTCAGTGCAGTCGCATGAAGTTTGAGCACAAGTTGTTCAGCAAAATACGGCAAAACAAAATATTCTCAGATCTCACTAACTTATCCAAAACACAGGAAACATTCCAAAGAAAAACAAGCAACTGAGAAGAAGTACAAGTCCTGTTAACGAAATCAGCAACTTTGTCTCACAGAACTGAAGCAGATTTTCTTGCCCCACTTCTCAATATTGAACTAACTGCCAATATGAGACATTTGTCTGAAATGAAAGTAGAAAACACAACTTTTTTTTGTATTTTGTAGCCACTGTGATTCCACTCTTGTTTCTTTCCACTCGTAAATAGGGTCTTCACTCTTTAATTTTCCATAAATCCAGGCTAGATGACATTAACTGCATCTCTGGGTATTAGGTCTTTTTTTAAAAATGATTTTTATCCTGACTGTCAGCAGACTATTAATGTTTGTTTTAAAATAAATACAGTCTCTCTCACAATCAGTTAAAATATCCAGACAGGAAGCTATGTATTTTAGACCTTTCCATGATGAAAAAAATTAGTTTGTTAATGAAGTCAGCCTATTATCAGTTTCATTAGTAGCAATCAGCTTAATATTAACTAAAACAGAAACAAAACAAAACACCAGCTCCTCACAGACAGGGAAGCATTTTCAAATGAAGAGAAAGCACATTGTTACCAAGGAATGGACTACTTTCCTCAGACTTCATTAAAAAAAAACACCAAAAAAGAAAAGGCTGACGGTTCATGGGCAGGGAACAACTCTGTAAGAAATCTATTAAACGAGGCATAAACTGCATCTAAGGAGTACCTAGTAATATTAAAAAAACTGTGTTATTTTATATATATTATGGTTATGTATGACAATTATCCCTATTATACATCATTAACTACAATTATATGTGTTAAGAGCACAAAAAATCAGTATAGGTTGATTTCTAAATATGCACACACTGAAAGGATCAGGATTCTCAGGAAGGACTATTGCATGTATCACAAACAATTCACACAAGCTCACTATGCTGAGCACTACCAAAACCCCATTTCCCTGTCCTTTCACTAGGGTAACAAACATCTTTTAAAACATTAAAATTCAGAGTCTTTCTTTTTGCTGTTTTCCATCACAAAAGATGAAATGCAGGCAGCGGTTGGTTATAGGTTTTCCACATCTATTGGTGTCTTAATGTGCAAGATCATAGTTGTCTGTTTCCTAACTCAGTATTAATAAAAGCATAGACCAAGGGAAGAAAAAGGCAATCCTAATAAAGGCTATTATCCATCTTATCAAAACTTAGAAATAAAACAGTTACAGCTACAGAACTTTTGAAATAACAATAAAAACATTTTAGAAAAACAGTTGGAAGTCTTCAAGCCCTGTGTGTAACCATTTACTGTCATTAATGGTTTTATGAACAGTAGCAGCACATTGTTTGCCCTAAAACTCTCACCATTGCAAAGAGCCTTATTTCTCTTGCACCAATAATCAAGAAATCTTAAAATATTTAAGACAACTTTTCTACTTTCAGTGTCACAGGGATTTACAAAAAGCAGACGTACATTCAAAATTTTAGTTTCCCATGGCTGAGGTGGAGATATCAGACTGCACAGAATTACCAACACCAGCTAGGAAGAACTGGAGAAGAGATGGAGCAGACAGCACTTTTCTGACTCAGGCTTCTTTGGTCCTTCTCCTGACAAACAACCTCTCCTGAGTTTGGCACTGTGCTCTCCTGTTACCTCCCCAGCTGCACACGCACACACACAAAAAACAGGAAGCTAGAAACCTAATGAATATCCAATCCCAAAAGCACACTTAACGCTGTGAAGACAATATGGTTTGAAGTCTAAATCACCCAAATCATTTTCAGTCACAACTGATAAACATGTAGATTTATTTCAGTCTGCACACACAAATCCTCCCCCATATAGTTCATGTGTTAAAATAACCTGTTAGTTGCGCATAAAAAAGGACAACACTAAGACCTTTACAAATCATGTCATTAATTCTACTAGATTATTTACCAGTAATAACTTTTGTCCTATTAAAGACTGCAGAGAATCCAGTCTGGAAGAGGCCTCTAACCTATCTTAAGGAACTAGTAAACATACAAACACAAATACAACTTGGGAGAAAAAAGAAAGAATGACAAAATCTTAGGTGATAACCCTTAAAAGCGAAATAGTGACAATAGCACAAAACAAATCCAACATGGGGCTTCAAGAAGCAGAGGGTAAAAAAACAAAGGGGAAGTCTCACAATAGGCAAATGTAAGGCAAAAAAGAGTTATGGAAAGGGAAAAAAAATGGAGTTATGGAAATCTGGTTACTTAATAGGAGAGCTATTACATCCAAACAATCCTATTGGGGGAGGAAAAACAATAAAGAAGTAAAGTCAGCCAAGTCATGAGGCCTTCACTGACCATAGAATGTAAGAAAGGACTCAAGAACAAACCAGGGCAGATTACAGAGGTAGAGCATAAAAACTAACACAAGTACGTGGGGGCAAGATGCTAGACAGGACAGACACAGCAAAACACAAAGACCAAGAGAAGCAGTGTCATTCACATCAAAAGCCCTTCATGACACTGAAAAGGCAGGTGTGCTAAATGCTTTTGCATTAGTAAGGACAGCAGAATAAATTGCTAACAGATGACAGCAATACAAAGTAAAGAAAACTGGACTAAATAAAGGTTAAAAAATACTGAAGAATTATGGGCCAGTAAGTTCAACTTCAGTTTTAGAAGTAGTATTAATAGTTTATTTGTTCCAGTAAGCATTTTAAAGGAGACAAAGAAACAAAACAAGTCACTGTTTGCTCAGAACAAACCACGTCAAACAAATTTTGTTTTACGATCAAAGGAGATCTTCTGGATAAATGGCATAAAAAGAAACTCAGCTTTGTTTTTACCTACTAAGACTTTTAACACTACCATGCACAGAGAAGCCATGAGTCTGTAGAAATTTACTGAAGCCTTCTTCCCCACCCTGCTAAGATCAGGTTAACTACTGAGGGATCACAAAAATGAGCAGATGCTCTATAATCACAGTGTATAAGCTAAATAAAGCTGCAGACTTTCATTGCAATCTTACATCAGGTGTCTGTGTCATCCATTGTCAATGAGAACCAGAAGGTTGCTCATTTTGAATGCATATTTGCTACTGTCTGGAAACAAGAGTTGTGTACAGAAGCTCCTGCTCAGTATTAAAGCAATGCTGGCTCATACCTTACTAAGCTGCTAACTACACTTCAACATAAGCTGGGGAATATAATTAAATAATATCCAGAACAACTGCTTCAAAAGCACATTTTGCTTGCTACTTGTTGTCCTAGAGTGCACATTTAGGACTAGCAACGCTTGCTCACCAGTTGTTCACTCCTCAGTGATATACTGGCACAGGCACACGTGCAGCTGTGCACTCAGCCAGATTTCTCCAGAGAAGGAAGGTCAATTACTATCAAATGTCTGAACACAAGCCCTTTGCCAGAATTATCCAAACTGCTTTATTATTCTAAGTTTATAAGCCCATAAACAAACATTTTCAGACAATAGGAGTTGCTGTAAGGTACAAAGAAAGTGCAACATGACCTAGGTCTTATAAAAATACTACTATGAACACAGGTTCAGTAAGCAAGTCCTTTAAGTAGCATGAGGAAAGACCTGAACATTGACACAGACATCATGTGTGTTCTCAGGCAAGTCTGTCTCACTTACAAGCTTTAAAAAGAATGACCAACTTTTCTTTTTTCCAGTTCTGTCATGACAGTTACCATTATCTCTTTCTGAACACAATGGTTACAAAAATATTTGTAAATAAGGACAAAAAGCATATGTGGCTGTTTTTTTATTTCATAATTCTGCACTTTATGTATTTCTTGGGATGGAAGAGGAGTCTGAATCTTCATAGGGAACGCAAAATAGCCAGTAATGACAGTTTTCCTTTTGCACGCTTAAAAACTCGACTGATTGGAGTTCTTCTTGGTACACTATTGCACTAAAACTCTGTAATTGGATATTTAACTCCAGTTTTCCATTACAAGCTATCAGTTCTCCAGAAACACTTCTTACAAGCTTAAACACCAACTTAAAAACCCCACAACCCAAAACTGAAACACAGCAACGTATTAGTTTATAAGGAGTACAACTGACTAGTAAGCCAAATATGGTACTGAAAAAGAATAAATTGTGAAAAAAATTAAGGTAGCAGGGTGGGGTAGGGGGAAACACATCCTTCTAGACCAAACTTAGCAATATGTGAAGCAGTACTGCAAGTTTAAGTTTTCAGAAAGGGACGATTTACGACAACTCTCATTTTATGAGGCAGTTCACTCTCTTCGATGGTTTTGTGCCCTGTTTCATGGTCAGATTATGCAAAAAAGGATAAAAATAAATTTTACTTTTGTCAATCATGTATGCCAGAGGCAGTTCTGTCATGCCAGTCACAATTTCACTCATTTTCTTTTGTTAAGTGAGAATACTGGAAATGTAGAAGAAAAATAATCTTCTCAACAGTGGGAGCTCATCAGTGAGTCTTTTCCAAATTCTAGTCTGCATAAGAATTCATTATCCTTGATAGAAATACAGAAGAATAAAGAAGCTGTACCAGTTTAAGCAAGAGAATAATCCAGCATATGAAATGTTTACAACTGACACTGACTAAAATAAGAACATACTGGCTCTTGGGGTGTAACTACACCAAGTTTTTTCAGCAGCAACCACCCTCCCACACACCTTCACACACAAAGGGGGAGGGGAAATGAGAAGAGAGGTTCTTTCAACACAGATGATTTTGGCAATCATATTTACAGTGCACTAACACCTGTATATACACAACTGACAGAATGGCAAGGACACGAGGGGAAACAAGCAACAGGAACTGCAGGTGTTCACTAGTGCTCACTATCAAATAAAAATGTAACATGCAACCAAATAAACCCTTAGGCCACAGCCTGGTACGCATTTAAACTAGAACTGTTGTCTTAGTGTACCTCCAGCTTCGCACTGAAGTAAAGAAATTAAGTTTCAAATAGGGAAAGAACAGCTTTGAGATACATTGATAAGAAGTTATGTACAAGGCAGGTAAAGAATTCAACTCGTAACTGTAAGATTCAACAAGAATTAGTCATTCTAAGTTCAGTTACAAAACAGAAAATAGCAACCGGAAGCGCTAAGCAGTGTTTATACCTGAGCCTTCTCCAGCTCTCCTGCTATTTCTGGTTGATTATGAAGCATGTCTTTAAACAATAATTTTCTAAAGCTTTTGGTTCAGTATTTAAGGATTATTCATTAATACTCACAACAGGTTAAAAAAAAATCTACTTGCTTTAAAAACCTCCAAGTTCTGTGGGCTCCTCTTTGGTTCCTTTTTTTAATCTGTGGCTATATCATTCAAGAAGACACGGTATTTCACTGCATAATAACCTTGTAGACAAAACAGAAGCTGCCCTCCAGTTTGACAAAGCCTCATTTGTCATTCACTGTCAGATCACAAGTCAGCTTAACATGACCCAGCAGGACAGAGATTTTAGCGTACAGCCTTTCGGAAACAGCACAATACACGGGCACAGCAGGTACCATCACACAGTGCGAGCAGCCTTTTGACACTGCTGTTCTGAAGATGAATGATCCTATTCCATATGATCAGCTGTGAGAGTCTGCAAAAGGACTGCAGCCCTGCAATCCCAAAGCATTTCAGATGTGTAGACATGGGACCTGAGAGAAGCCTGATCACTCCCAAAGTGGTGTGCTGTGCCTGGCCCACTGGAAGTAGACTGAGCACAAAGGTAAGTGAGAAGATTAGGCAAATATTGAGTGAAGGGAACAAGGGAATTAATCACATGCTGTAGTTGCCAGCAGGCCAGGTTTGCTCAGATTCTTGGTATTGTGGGCCAATATACCAAGCACAACTCTTCCTTTGTGGGGGCAAAACCAACGGATTCCATCAAAAGACTCTCCAGTTATTGAAAGAGAATGAACTGAAATCCTCACCTAACTCCTACATGGATGCCTTTACCACCAACTGACTTCTAAAACAACGACCTTGCTCACAGCAACCTGCTGCTTTATACAGAGACACTGCCAGTTTACTGCTCCAGTTCTGAAGCAAGCACTGAGCAGAAGCCAAGATTCCAAGATCAGAAGGTGTATGTAGGGCCATATCAAAGAAAACAGACAGGAGTGTGCAAGAAAATGTGTATTTTAGTTTACAGGAGAGTATGGTGACACAGACCAGGGTCTTTGTGAAAACTGGTAGAAAAGGAAAGCAGTAAACCAAGGCAAGATGTCTGAGTGGGGAGCAGTTACACAGTGGAGGGGAGACTGAAATGGGGGCATCCCCTTTCTGATTATCAGAGCACGACACAGAGACTGAGAACTGGTATTGATAATATCTGAACAAACTTGTTTGGGAACTCTTCACACCTCAGCCAAATTATACTCTACTTCTGCAGCTGGCCTGCGTGACAGAGGGCAAACCATTCCACAGCAGGCCATCCTACCTTATAGTTAACTCAGTATTTCAAGCCATTAATTATTACAGCTTTTCACCAATAATTTATAATACAGCTTAAATGTGGACTTCAGGTGCATGAAACTCAAAGGCTGTGTACATCAAAGAACTGTAATGAGCCAGAACAACAATGTGAAACTGCCTTGTTTTCCCATCTGCTCACATGAATGTAGAATCAGAAACACCTTGAATTCGCTCTGCTAGATTGATGCAGTAAAAGGCAGAAAAAGCAATCAGCCAAACGAAAAAGAGGAGGCTGAAGCTGAGCACGAATACAATTTTCTTTCAGCAAGGTTCAGAATGATGCCCCAAAATACAGAGATGAGGATATTAGGATGCCTCATGACTGTGCAGTGTGTAACTTTGCATCTCTTCCCAGAGTCCTAAATAGTTTGTGTTTATTCCAGCAAGAGTGGAGGTATCACCACATACTGTACATCAGCCTAACCTCCTGCCCCCAACACAAAAAGCTTGGCAATTTGAAAGACAGAAGCATTTGCTCTCAAAAGACTAAACTTGACAAATTACACTGATGAAATACAGACTCTTAGGTAATTTAAGGAAGCTATGCAAAATACAAAATGTTGACAGATTTTCTTAGCAGTTCTTTGGATTAAACCATGTATTTCCTTGCAGCCTTGTTGTTTGAGTACAGTTATTCCAAATGACACCATTACAGCCTTTTGTAATCATAGTTACTGAATCTTGTCATCTCCTTTGTGTCCTTGTCTTAGGGAACAACTTCTAGAAAGCATCTAAAGATACGCATGAGTAACTATACATCACTGCAGATATTATTACAGGCCATTATGCAGCCATCAAAGCAATGAATCATTGTCACTAATGGTTAATAAATGCAACATGACTGGATTAGCAGTTTGTCATTCTGTCATGCTTTCATTTTGGCTATGAAGATACAGAGGGCTACTCTAAAACAACTTTAGTTAAAAGGTAACAGTTTCTGCCCTGGCCCAACTACAATCAGTCATAATTCCATTCCCTCTCTAGCACGGAACAGATACTGCTTCTCTGAAAGTATGTTTAAGTCATCTTTCCATTTTTTCCAAAACCATTAAAAAAATTAAAATATGGGGTTAAAAAACCATTTCTCACAGCATTTGTTCCCAAAAAAGCAATGTTAGCAGCCACTAAAACACTGGCTCTCTTTCACCCTCTGCACTAACCTGCTAAAAAAAACCTCCAAAACAACAGAAATATTTAACTCCATTCAAGAATTTTTTCTATATTAAAATATTTCTAATTTTTAGAAGTGATGACTAATCTTCAAAGTGCAGCCTGAGAAGCCATTTTTAAGCATGCAATTCCTATTAATCTAAATATTAATATGAATAATATGATTCTACATTTCTGGCATTAATAAATCAGCAGTAAGTACCTGCTCATGCTTTTACCTACATGCAAAATGCTCATGTTTTTACCTATCTTTCATGCAACCTCAAATGAAGTTGTTGTTTCTGCTTTAAAAAAACCACCAAAATCACCACACAACACTAACTCGAACCACACACAGAGTTCTATTTTCATGAATTTACTGCTGAAAGATCATGGGTTTGTAGTCAGATCCCCAGGAAGTTCATTCTTCTCTCCTGCCATCAGACCTGCAGTGCTTCAGATTCAAATTCATCTTCCCTGAATGACTTTGAACAGTTCTACGATTTTTTTAATGCTCTCTTTTGCCAGTATTTCACAAGAATACTTACAGATGGGTGTATTAAAGGTAGAAGAGAATGCTGGCTTGTTAATAAGCTTGCTCCTGCCTTGCAGTTTTACTTAGCCTTACTGATCATTCCACTCATCTTAAATTCCACTGTCATTCGAACCCCACATGGCATGCCTGGACAAATGCAAGGACTTGGATGTTGTTTTACTGGCTGGGCTCACTGCCAAGTCTGCTCCACGTACTTCCCTGGCCCACTAGGGCAGCTTGAGGCAACAACTCCCGTATTTACGTTATTGCTGTGAACAGCCAAACTGCTGCTTACTATTGACCCAGGCCCCATCTACTCGAATTTATTCTCCCTCATTCACAGCAACATTACTGAGCTGGCTACACTTCAGGTGGGATATGACAAACTCCTTCCAGCTGGACAACACAGACCAAAGGAATGGGACGGTCATGTTTTAAGCAGAAGGTTACTTTTTACTTTGGAGAGAGAAAGATCTTATTTCTAATTTTCAGAAATATGTAAGACAAAAGCACTAGTCCAAATGCTTTTGTACCCTAACCATCTCCCACATTTGTTTTCATTTACACTCTGCCCACAATTCAGATGGGAGGGAAGGGGACAGAGAGTGATGTGCAACTACAAATTCACGAACAAAATAAGTGACATTTTGTCAAACTGGGGACCTTTTTCAGCTCTCTGTGTTCCATAGTGACTCACTACCTAGAGACTCTCGATGCACTATGTAGTGATCAAAGAACCATACTGCCAAAACTGAAAAGTTATTAAATTAGATTTGCTGCAAGTACAACTGCTTTGCAACACCACACAAAAGATTTTGGCATTTTCCCTGAATGGTCTCATCCTGGTCAAGCTTCATTCAAATAGGCAAGATTTAATTTACCCAGAATACTGTAAAAAATCACAACATATTCAAACACGTCAGCTTGCCAGGATTACCATCTTAAACTCTTAATTGCCAGGCAATTCTTGACTTCATTGATACTACTACACATTTTCCTTTGGTTGTTCCTCAGTGTTCCTTCAAATTATCTTGAAATCACAAGACCCTCTGTTTTTGGTCAGATGCAGCTGTTTGGTTTTCCCTCCTCCCCCCTATCAGCAGATTATATAACCACAGCCTATATGGCTGATTTGCATTGTGTCCCTGTGTGTCAATCTTTTACATGCAGACACCAGCATCCACTAGCTTGTAAAATAAAATGATAGTAACTCAATTTTCTGCAAGTGGTGGTTTATCACAATACATTTAATACTCAGTTATCTAATAAATAAACAAATATATCTGTTAGAAAATGTAATTTATATTTAAGAGAGAAAAAAAGAAATGGATTCAAGGAACTTATCTATTCATTCCTTTGTTAAAGTTGCACCAGCTGATCCTATTCTTAACCCACATGAGCACTCTTTCATAGAGCAAATGTTAACAGGCCAGCACAGACAGCTGTATTTATATCGATGGCTCAAATTATACATATTAACCACAGTTACCATCTTGTGCAAAGACTTTCTCTCCTACCCATTTATATAGACAACTAAACCTAAACAGAATCAAAATATTTCCAACAATAATAAAACTTCAAGTGAACCATACAGGTGTGCAAGATAGCCTGTTAAAAGATGTCTCACAAGTTCCTCTTACTCGGCTAAGGAAAGCAAACTTTGCAACAGTTCTGGACCAGCTCTACGTGAACACAAAAACAAAACTTCTCCAAGAGCAATCTTTGGTCAACTCACACCTTAAGTTCACAGCTACTGCCAGCATCCAGCCCTTAATTTTCCACTCAATCTAATTATAAGATACTCTCTCTTTTCTACCACAACTTGACTTTCTTAAGATTAATTACTTTAATCACGATCTTGGGGAAAAGAACAAAAAGTTCAATCACGCTGCAAACTCCCGTCAACAGCTTTGGCTGTTTTCTATTCTCTACCACCAGTCCGTGACAGCAATATCAGTCATGAATACACATTACTTTACATATTAATGATCAAGGCGAAGCTATAAAGACTAGTATTGCGGTGGTGTTTCAGTACAAATCAGTGGCTTTAAGCCTTCTACGACATGTCTAAATGAAATGACATGTACATAGTGCCAGTTTTTCCTACAAAAGAACTCTGCCCAGCTGAGGGAAAATTCAGCACCCATCATCATGTCAGAGCACTTGGTATGTGGGCAGGAGACAACTGCTGAGCAGCCCAAGCAGCTCCTGGATGCTCACAGAGAAAGGTCACACATGAAAACCTTCAAAAGAAAATATCAGGTATTATTCTGACAGTCACTACAGCAAAATGTGTATTCCAATGTGTATTCCAGTCATGATACCCAATAACAAACCAATAACCTAACAGCTCTAAGCTAAAGGAAAAAAAATCTCAAAGGAGAACAGAAGTTATCAAATCAATGAAAGAGCCAAATCCAGACATAGTGTCCTGATCCAGAATGAGGCTGCAGCTCACAAAGATGTTTTGAACTGTCACTAAATTCATCACAGAACTGGGATATTTTTCATACTCTTCAGGAGAAAAGTAAGAGAGACTGTAAGATTCATTTGTAACAAGATTACTAAATAGTATTACTTAACCAAATGTTAAGTCACAGGAAATATGAAGAACCCCTTTTCAGCTTGTTTCATGGTTTCCAAAAAAATAAAACAAATACTATGAACCTGAAGTTCAAGGAGGGTAGTTTGATCAGTTCTTTTAAAGTACTCATATTGTGAGAAAGCAAATAAACAAAATCAATCAAGGGAGATTACTTACATGGAAATACTAATTTCTCCTTCTCTACTTCATAACCCAAGAACAAAAGGTAGAAATTAGGGTGAAAGTCACATATTACACTGTTTCACTGGGTAACAAAACTTTAGCCCCTCTTGAGCTCTTAGAATACTTAATCAGAAATAACAGGAATATTTTAGACAGGATTCTGAACAGCAGCATCAATAACTCATCTCTCAGAATTTCCTAAGTAATTAAATAATTCATTTTCTGAATACAGAACAGTTTCCAGCTTCTAATTTTAAGTTAGTCCCAATTTCACACACCAATAAGAAGTAGTTTTGCATGATACAGAACCTTACAAGATCCTGAATTCCCAGCTTAGTATGATATACTCCAAGTACAGCTTTTACCTTGTAAAAGCTCATTCTTTAAAAGAGAAGATGAACCCCTAAAATAAAACTTCAGCTAAAGAAAGTATCATAGCAACTCATATTTGCTTCCATTTTGCAAAGTTCGGTATTTAGAAAGTATAATGTGTCCTCAGCAGTGTGAAAAACTTAATGCAGTTTAATTGCTTAATAAATTCTAGACAAACTTCCCAAAATTATACTGAATAGTATTGCAAAACTGGTGGTGGTGAAGGGAATGGGGGCATCATTACAAAAGCATTCAAGCTAAATTCAATTATTCAAGTGTCACACATTACATCCCAAAAATCTCTTCATCAAGAAGACCAAACCAGGTGGCACATCAAATACGGTCACTGACAGTTGCATGGCAATCTCTCTTAGCAGCCTGTGGAGGACCTGAGCATACTGTAATGCACATGCTGACTTAGACACTTCAAATGCAATCAGATGCTACTGCAGCTACCCAAAATTTTGCAACAAAGAGCACACCAAAGAGATTTGGTTCACTTCAGAGTGATCTATAGCATTACCTTTGGGCACTGGAGGCTTGAATTTCTTGGTCATAAAAAGATGAAGCTCATTAGTACCTGGAACGGTACCAAAGTGACAATTTCTTTGTTCTTTAGGACAAGGACACTGAACAATCAGAGAAACAGAAGGCAAGATTTTGCAGACAGTGCTCAGTACCTAACGTCCACTTGAAAGAAGCGGAAGAGCTTTTGAGAGTCTTTAATTTAGCAATTGCCTGAGCAAATTTTTACCTCCACTCAAAAACTACATGAAAAGGGCTACCCCTTTAATTTCAAGCCAAGTATGCCGCAAAGACTGTAGTATTACACTAAGGATTTAAAGCATCTTCACACCATCTTTCATGCATTCTCCTCTGCAGCAGGAACTACAACTTTCAGATCAAGCAAATAAACGCTACTGCAGAACAGGGGTCTCAAGTCCTGCCACTTAGCACAAAACTACAAATGTAATAACTAAAGATCCCAGCTGATTTAATTTCTCTTACTGTTCTTTTAGTATCACAAAAAGGGTAATCTACTGCCTGGCACTAGCACTTTCTTAGTAGTTCAGATATCAAAAGTATTTCAAGGAAATGAAAGAATAGCTCACTTTTCCTTGCTTTTGATTACAAATACAGTTAAATATAAACATGTCACTGTATATACTTATATGTGTACATATATAAAAGAATAAAATCCTCACAACACTAGTCTCAGCATAAAAGACAGCATTAACATAGATCTCCATGTTATTTGCACAAGAACTTAGTACCAGACACTTCTTTCATCAGAATGCCAGTCTCAAACTTCTAGAGATAAAGCATGAAGGATCAGAATGTGTTTTTAGGTGTTCTCTATGATCATGGAAAACTTAGAATTTCAGTAATATTTACTTCAAATTAAGCAACTTTCCCTGTGACTTACATGTTTTATTATTAGCATACATTTGAAAAAAAATACCCTTATGCTTACTTTGCAGCACAGCGGATACCACCATCGAAGGAAGTGATATGGGATTATGAAATAGATGCTTTAGAGAGCTCTAAAAACTTTTTTTTTGTTCATCTAATACATTTGGACAAGAGGTAAGAGAAAAAATAGGTCCAATATGGGACCTCTCATATGAATTCTAGTTCTTCATGTGCAAAATACATGGGCAGAACTAACAGATGAGCTCTGGCAATACTTTTAACAGAATGCATGAAGACAGAGACCTACTCTAACCCTTTCCCCTGAAGGCCACATCTGTGCACAGCAGGCGAGATCATTTCCAGAATTCTACAAAACAGTAAAATTACTTGAGTTTCAGATGTAGATGCAGGATTTCTTACTGAAAGCTACAGCAAACAGATTACTTCATGGTCCAAATATCACACTTTTAAATTTGACATAAGAATAGTTTTGACTTATCAAGCATGGAAAATTCTCTGTATTCAGAGTAATATCTGAACTGCTTGTTATGGAATGCTACCCAAATACAAACATGACAGTCAGTTGATACCACACTAGTATTTCCAGTTTTCTGAGCAACTTGTTCTCTCATTCTCATCTATCATCAACGAAGGAACATAGTTTAGACTACCAGTTTTATGTCAAAATAATAGAAATGGGGGTGTCATAATTATTTTTGTTGTCATTTGTTAACATGTTTTCCATTGTTTTCATATGGTACTGTAATGCACTTATCTAGCTTGCAGAATTCAGGCCCCCTTCACAAAACGCACCATCTGCTATTCCACTAAGATGGAAAATAGGCAAAGAAAATCTTCCCTTATCTGAACAAATCTGCAAATTAAATCTGAGCATCAAGAAAGTTTGGGATTTTCTAAGAAGTTCATCCCGAGTGTTTGCACACAGACTGTATCAAACAAATTTTTTCTAATTAACTTAGGCAGACAACCGAGTCAGAGAACTAAACAACATGGCTGCATCATTTAGCCTGGATACAGTCACGTTTCAGAGCTATCTTATCATCTAACACTTAGACATAAGACAGCCCATTACCAATTAATACTTATTTCAAGTAGGTTAGAAAATAAAGCACGCAGCCATCAAACTCTGGTACAGCTAAACAAGGCACAGCTGGCCCTTATTGATTCTTCACACCATAATTCACAGGGAATACTTTGTTTTCCGCAGTTTAAAGAAATACGAGCTTTTAAAAACAGGATTTCCAAGCTCCAATACTACAAAACAAAGTAAAATGGAAGCACTCGGAGATGTGTCCGTGTATCTGTACACACGGACCCAAAGGGCCATCACATCTCGACAGGCGGTGTTCGCCCATCCACACGTACACAAAGTCTGCAGGAACACACTGGAGTAACTGGGATGTTCTATATACGGGGAACACTTCGGTTGAAACTTTTCATCGCAAGAGCCCGAACACTGCTCTGGTCCAGCCCCGTTAACAGTTCGCTGCTCTCTGCCCTGTCCCTCACCGGCCCCACCGCGCTCCCCGGGCTCGGGGGGCGTGGGGCCACCAGATCCAACCCGGGGCCTTTCCCCCCCCGGAGCCACCGCGCCCGGGGCGGCTCCTCCCGCACGACGCGAGTTCTTGGGTTTCTTTTCCCAAAGAAAGTTGTTACGGCAGGCAGAGGCCCGGCCGGCCCGGCCCATCGCCCCCTGAGCCCCAGCGTCCCGCGGGCCGAGGGAGGAACGGGAGCGGCGCCGGGAAGCGGCCGCGGCCTGAGGGACGGACGGACGGCGCCGCTCTCCCCGGGCTGCCGCCTCCCGCAGCGGCGGGCCGGCGCAGTCCCCGCTGCCCTCCCCGCCTCGCTCGGAGGAAAACAGGAACACGACCGACCCCCCCGGCCCCGGGGCGCACCTGCGGGCCCCAGCGGCGGCCCGGGGCCGGGCTGCCCGTCCTCGCC
>VWZW01003082.1:800408-842123 GCA_013397115.1 Edolisoma coerulescens | reverse complement strand
GGGGCGGGGCCGCGCGCGGGGCGCGGTGCCACGTGTCGGCCCCGCCGCCGCCGAGCAGCGCCCGCCCCGCTCCGTCCCGCGCCCCGCTCCCGGTGCCGCTCCCGCTGTGTGAACCCTCCTGCAAAGCGCAGGCGGCCCCACGTGAGACCAAAGGAGCAGAATTCCCTTGCGGCGTGTTACTTTCGAAAACACCGCATGTAAATAAGTGGTGCTCTTGGCACCAATTAATGACTCGAGTAATTAGGCAGGATGGCGTAAGCTGAGGAATGTCACTTGGGTAACAAATCCTGGCTCCAGGACTCTTAAGCGGTTTGCTACTTGCCTTCCGGCTCAGTGGCAACAGTGGCAATCAAGGAAACATAAAACCATAGAATATTGAGTTGGAAGGAACCCATGAGGATTCCCCAGCTCCTGGGCCTGCACAGGACACCCCAAGAATCCCACCATGTGCCTGAGAACCTTGTCCAAACACTCCTTGAACTCTGGCAGGGTTGGTGCTGTGACCCCTTCCTTCGGGAGCCTAGTCCAGTGCCCAGCCACCCTGGCTTGCACTGTGACACTTCCTCACGCACTTCACTTTCTGGTCATCACAGCTGCTGCACCAAGGCTGTAGAACTGTGGGGAACCTGCAGGACATGGCAGTACAGAAACTGTAACTGTCCTGATGTGTCTGGAATTTGCAGTTTAAGAAATCACAGAGCAATTTGAGGGGAGCTTAATATGAGTACTTGAGTTCTGTGTCCAGTTCTGGGTCACTCACTTCAAGAAAGACGTTGAGGTGCTGGAGCATGTCCAGCGAATGGCAAGACAACTGGTGAAGGGTCTGAAGCACAAGTCCCGTGAAGAGCATCTGAGGGAGCTGGGGGTGTTTAGCCTGGAGGAGGCTCAGGGGAGACCTCATCACTGTCTACAACTTCCTGACAGGAGGGTGTAGCCAGGTGGGGCTCAGCCTCTTCTGGCAGGCAGTCAGCGACAGGACAAGAGGACATGGTCTTCAACTATGCCACGAGTGGTTCAGGTTGGACATCAGGAAGAATTTCTTCATGGAAAGGGTTGTCAGGCATTGGAATTGCTTGCCCAGGGAGATGCTGGTCACCATCCCTGGAGGTGTCCAAGGAATGACTGGACATGGCGCTCGGTGCTCTGGTCTGGTTGACAAGGTGGTGATCGGTCAAAGGTTGGACTTGATCATCATGTAGGTCTTTTCCAACCTAAATGATTCTGTGATTCTATTCTATGGTTCTAACTTAATGAAACAGTCACTGTGTGCCGTGGAATTAGTAAAATATTAGCCCTTAATACATATGATCTAGGAAGATTTTAGGTTTGTGCTGAAACTTGAGCATTGATGGAATTTAAACTACTACTCACAAATAGTCAAGTTTGCTTATAGACAGTTATGTAATATTCACAGTATCATTTGTTATGGAATGTGAAACTCATATTAACCAGAAATATCATTGCTATCTCTAAGGTTTCATTACTCAGTTGCAAAATCAGCTGAACTAGTTAGTGTGTTGTGACTCTATGGCCATCTGAAGATTAATATTGTTTGATTCTAAAATAATTCTAATTGTTTCTACGCACAGTATCTTTGCATGTTTGTTGCTGTTTAGACAGATCCATAATCCCAGGCATGCATTTGTACCTGGATGTTCTCATTGGAGCTTGTGAAGCAAAGTGGGAAAAGAAGGCTCACGTGAAGAGGAATTAGCTACAGTGAATAATCCTCAATCCAGAGGCTCTTAACATTGAGTGCTGTGAATTCTCTGTGAATTCTCTCTCTGTGCACTTCTGAGAAGGGTCAGTAATCTGTGCTGTAAGAAAGCAAGCCTAGATGAAAAGCTACTTTGTGACATTGCAATCCTAGTGGAAACAGAATGCATCTTATTAAAAAATACTTTGCCAAACTTGGTACAGCAGGAGTTTGCCCAAAATGGGAAGTTGCTTCTAGTGCAAAAGCAGCCATATGTTTTTTACTTATCTTGTAAAGCACTGTCCTTGACATTGTCACTTCCCACACACCACTAGCTATTTCTTTACTGAAAATACATGAGCAACTACAGCTACTGTTCCTACAACACTTAAACCAAAGATTCATGCTCTTGTTAGGGTAGACAATTCCCTCTCCTGAAGAAAGCCTGAATCTTTATAAGGAGCTCACACCCAGTTCGCCTGTAGCCTCTTTTTATCTCTAAATCCAAGGTCACGTAGCAAGACAAGCTAGAAAAGTATGTGTAATTGGATTAACTGTGGTTAAGAAAAACCCTCATACATTCTTGAATGAAAACAGATCTACGATTAATGAGTCTGTAAAGTACACCATACGTAAAATGACTTTTAACAGCTAATTTTTGTCTAAAAACTTTTGGGTAATCTTTTGCTTTTCAAAGAAGCTGTATTAAACTTTGTCTTATTGTTAAATAATTGTTGTGTCAGATTACAGCAAATGGAGCAACCACAGCAGTTTCCTGTTCTGTTTTACCAGTAGATTATTCTTTATGCATGTCCCTGGTGAAAAATACAATCAAACTTGTTCTCATCATAAGGGCAGATTTGAACACAAGTATTTGATCCATGTTCTTTGATAAGATGCTCAGAGTATATTTCTAATGAATATGCTAAATTAAAGATATTAATATTAATGACTTGTTCCTTTCCCTTAACTGTAAAATAAATCTTGTCTCCCCTTTTTCTTGTCTCCACCATTCAGAAAGCTATGATATATGCAGGACATGAGGTATTGCTTTTAGTCCTACCCACTGCTGTCAATTGAAAAAGAAAATGGACTATATGTCCTAAAATAAAACAGAGTAATTGGTTCTGACATGACCATCTAGCTGACAAGATAAGAATTTAGAGAATATGTAAAAGGCAAGGTGGTATTGTAAGTTATTTACAGTAAACTTTATAAAGCTTTTTACTTCAAAAGCAGATACATGTCTTTGAGTTCAGTACTTCCATTGCCAACATTATCCTTTCTTTTTATCTTGCCTTCACTATAGCTTTCATTTTGCTGACTCTGTTGTACTGCACCAAAAAGCACATCCTTTCTGCATTTGAAACTGTAAAGAGAAACATACCTTCAAACCTCTTCTACACAGCTAAAAAGTAATTGGGGAGTACTGGGAGTTGGTAAAACAACTGACGTGAGTGAGCTCACATCAGTTTCCAGGGAATTATGTCAACCTCTGTGCTTGAGGTCCAGGGCATGGATGGCTGATTTGGCTTTTGTTGACTACTGAGAAATGAAACGATGGTAGTAACAAGGGCAACTTTATTTCACTTGTGGTTTTGTGAGGAGAGGTTGCCTTTATTTATTCATTCATTTAATATGCATAGGTGGTTTCTGTCCTTGTTGCTTCTGGGCTGTGTTATTGCATCCAGATGGGGATACACCTTGATCTGGTCAGGAGCTGGAGTTATTGCATGTGCCTTGAGAAGGAAGGAACGCGCTTCCTGTGGTATTTGAATCCTTTCCAAACTGCGGCTATTTTTTAGGCGTGTTGTGACTTTCGGCTGCAAAAACCTGAGGGCTACATTGTGCTGTGTTTTATTTTCCACACATCATCCGATGCTGGATAGCTAGGAATTCTGGATCTGCAGCCACATCCCAGATCTGTATTTGTGTTGGAGTAAGAGGGATTCCTCCCCCCTTCCTATGGGCAGCAAATCAAAGCCAGCTGTGCAAGTGTAGCCAGAATAGGCTTTGGAAGACGCATGGTCAGGCATTTGTTCTGCATGATTCAATCAACCAAACAGCCTCGAATTAGGAATATAACACAGAAGGCTGCATTTCATGTGCTTGATCTCATTCCCGTTTGTGGTTGAATCTGGACCTGTTTAAAAGCCACACACACCAGCGTGGCATAGAAAGGGCAGATGAGAAAGCACAGAGAAAGACTCCTGGATTGAGCAGATAGCGTTCCTTGGCTGCAGCAATGGTTATGCCTTTTACAGCTGCTATTGAAGAAAGCATGAGTACAAGTGACATTTTTTGATCAATGTGTATACTTAATATTCTTAAACTCATTTGCAAATGGCATACAAACAAAATTATCACAGCCTTCATGTCTCTTACAGCTAACAAGGCACATCCATTGTCTAAGCAAGCAGAATGGTGTTGTGTAGGAGAGATAATATTTCAGTGTAGAGCCTATGTGGAAGAAAGTTAAATTCAGCAGTCATATAGGAAAGGGGCTTGGATTCTGCACACAAGGTCATAGGTTATTTATATTTAATATGTGACATCTGGCATTTTAAATAATTTCCTTGGCTAATTACCAGTGCCTGGGTGAAATATGAAACTTCTGCCGTTGGGGAATTAAAAGCAAAACAAAACCAAAAGTAGACTGCATAGCATTGGAAAGTTTTACAGCGAAATTAGGAGTTGTGCTAATTCAGGCATTAAAATACACAGTAGCAAAAAACAGAGTAAAAGACAGTAATTTGACTGAACTTTGATAAATTTTCAGTGAAAATCCACAGTCATCCTTTTAAGATTTCTTATGCCATGACTTAATTGCAACACTCCTTATCTAGATTTTGAGCTTGGTGTTTGATCAATGGGGCATTTGTAATAGCAAGATTACAAAGTTAAAAAAAAAAAAGAATGCCTACAAGGTGTGTGTTGACAAAAACATACCCACATAAAAACTTAATGAGGTCACAGTCTCATTTAACCATTTTACAGTTTTCCCCAAGAAGTTTCATCGCTCTCCTAAACCTACTGCAGTCATATTAAATACACTTTAATATATTTCTCTTCGATATATTTTTACATTAAACAATCATTGCTTTGCTTTATTATTTGTTTAACATGCCATGTAAAGCAGACATTACTTCATAAAGTTTGCTGCTGCTTTATATTTCTAGAGTTTTACAGAGCAGGTTGCAATCCTCTCATTTGGAGGTTACCATCACACATGTTGAAAAGACTAGAGGGTCTAGAAATCTGGCACTGAACTGCATGGCTCTCCTCACACACTTTATATTCATAGTATTTTGCTCTCAGAACATCAAGTGAAAGCAAAGTAAAATTATCAGCTGCGTTATTACTGATACCAGTATATAGGGACACTCCAGGAACAAGTACTTGCTTCTGAAGTGATTGCTTTTACAGATACCTTAGAGTCTTATTACAAAGCCTAAAGTGGTTTGTGAGTGAAATCAGATGACAGCCGAGATTGCTACCAGAACAAGAACAAACTCCTTTAATGCACAGCGATGTTTGCATAAGATAAATATTTGCGGAAATTCAAATGAGGTTTCATAAAAGCTCTTAGGCTTGATAAAAAGACTAAGATGGCATTTTACTTACTTTTCCGTATTTTAACTTCCTTTTTTGACTGTTCACTAGCCAGCAGACAGTCCTCTTGTACAGTACTGGGATATAGAAAATACACGCTCTGTTCCAAGCTTCCCCCTTCTTGCAGTCTAATTTTCAGACTTCAGAGGGGCACAAGTAACTTGCTATTTATATAGACACTGCCTTAGTTTCCCTCTAAGGTGAGGGTAATACAACTTCTGCTCCTCTTTTCACTTAGATTGCAAATGCATCTGAGTAAGGACTCTCAAGTCTGGAATACTTCTTATACACTCCCTTTGAACAGTTAGCAGCCTGCCCAGATGATTTGGGCTGGTATTTCTCTTTGTACTGGACAAGGAGAAGCATCACACAACTGTTGTAGCAAAATGGAACCGAGTCCCTGAGCCTTTAGCTCTTCTGTCCTAGGATCTATAAATACTATGGTCCTTCGGTGGAATGGTTCTGTTTTGTTCAAGTGTAATGCATGTGCTGTTTAAGGTGCAATAGTTTTTCTGTACTTCAAATATATATTTGATATCCTTTGATTAGCTTAGGTATAACCCCAATCTCATGTGTTTAAGTCATCACTCCTTATATATTGCAATTTAATAAATGATACATAGACTTTGCTTATCCATAAGTTAATGTTTCTTCATCAGTATTTTAATTATCTTCAGGGGTAGAAAAAGAGTATTTTCCCTCATTACAGCTTTTCACCATAGTTCAGAAGAAGCAACTAGAATAAATGTATTACTAAACTTTTCTTGATGTGCCTATTCCCAGGTTTCCATAAGAAGCCTAATGGGCTCACTCTTGAGAGAGCAGGACTGTCAGCCTCGTGCAAACCACTCTCGTGTCCTTGACTCAGAGCAGGCTAAGCCAACGTGAAACAATAGGTTCCAGTGGTGCAGAAAACTTTAAAGGCCCCCTGGCAGTTTGGATCTCGGACTCCCACCTCTCCTTTGTGCAGGTGGATCCATTTTGCAGTCCTTAGATCACATATGCTCACACCACTTGCTTAGTCCCTGCCAATGAGCTTTCTGACTCAACATCTTAATATGGACACAACAGGTTTCAGCTGAGAGGGAACATGTGGAACACGACTGCCATACCCCAGCTGCTGCAGGTGCTTATGTGTCTTTTTTGCCATAATCCATCCCAGTCTAAAGTCAAACAGGCCAGCCAGGTGGTTTACGTTTATTTTTGCCTTTGCATTGGAGTAGAGGCGGTGGTTTTCATTAGCTGCTCTTGCCTCTCCATTTTTTAGTTGATTGAGTTTCCGCCTGGCTTGATGTCCAGATTGCAGCATGTAAGAGGGCTGATTCTTCTTTGACAGAGCAAGGGCTGGGAGCTTTAACTATTCGATTTGGTCACAGAATCAATCCTCATTACAGTCAGTCATCTGATATTATGCTGCTGCTCCTGATCCTTATCTTTCTACCCTAACCCCTTCCCAAGAATAGGCTTAGCTGCATCCTCTAGCTCCTTATATGTTCGCAGAGTGGATTGGGATAAAGCTACTGCTGTATATTAAAAATTTATGGAAAGGAAAAAAGACAAAACACAGAAAGGAATAACTGATTAAATACTATCGCAGTGTTTTTCCTAGCTGGAGAATAAGCTATTCAATTAATAAAGTGATCCCAGTCAGCTCTGGAAGAATAATACTCAGTAAAGGTTCACACATTTAAAATAATTATAGTTTTGCTGTATTTGCATATCCTATATATTTATTCATCAGATAGGTATATAAAGAATGGTTTGGCTGGGAATTTATATTGAACAAAACAACAGAGTTTAAATGAATGCTCACATAAAATGGATTTTTAACATGTATTCAAACTAGAAATCTTATAGCAAGGGTTCATGCCACTTAATCATCGAGAAAACCAAATCATACGATCAGCCCTTTTGCTTTCATTATCAAAAAGGCCACAGATGCCTGAATATGCACAAGTCGTCTGTCTACAAAAACAAAATAAAATGTTTGACCTGCTGCTTACTCCTTTGGAGACCAGGGTCTGGTGCTCCCATATGTTAAGAAGAAATAATACCAATAAGCTACAAATATTTTCCCATTAAGAAAACCAGTAAGAGAAAAGGCTAAACTTGTTAAATTCAACATTATGATATTATTCAATCAGTAAATAATTCTATGTACCAAACTTAAATAGATTACTTTCCCATTAAAAAATGGAATTTGTCTAAAACAATTCTATAATCCATGACATTAAGAGATTCATGTTAAAATACAGAATACATCCATTCTAAAACATGATACATACTTTAGAGTGATCAAAATCTTTTTTCTCATGTATTTCATTGCATAATGTTCTTTTGAGGCATTATAATTGCTTGACTTTGACAGACTGAAAATATGATTATCTGTACAAAATGTCATGTGCCTTTATCACTTAAAATGTTGGCTAGTTAACATTTAAAGTGTTCAAGGCTGCACTGGCTCCTGGGAAAAACAATTAACTATTCAGTTTTATTTTCATTCAGTCTGACTTTTTTTATAAAGCCTTTTTTGACACCAAGGTTCACAATCTGTTGATTAATCAGAAAGCAGACAACAATTGCAAAATGTATCATTAGAAAATTGCTCAGACTGCTCTCTAATTTTGTCATTTACTTCTGGTTTCTGTGATTGTTAGGCAAAAATATCATAATAGTTGTTACATCCAGGTAGTAACATTTGGGAGGCAAAGAATATAAGAAAATGGAAACTGGTCACCTCCAAGATGATGGGTAAAATACAGACAGGGAGGTGCTAGTAGTTTCATGGCAATTTTTGCTTTAACTTAATAAACCCTTTTGCTGAACTAAATATACTCAGACAAGAAAAGGTCTCTGGAATCTGCTACTCAGCTTTCCATTTGAATTAAAACATATACCTCTTCTCCAGTTTTGCACAACTGAAAAAGAAGAAACAATCAATCAGCCATGGAGTAGTTTCAGCTGGGCAGGGATTCAGCAGGACTGTATGTACCCACAATCACTATAATGCATGACTTTTTTAGCATGTAGTAGCATTAAGCTGTCCTGATGGCTCAGCAAAAAAATGCTGAAGAGAACAACAGCTGCCCTTCTTGGTGCTCTCCTGCAGCAGACTCTAATCCTCTGGGTTTATACAGTTGTTCAAGAAACATTAAAAGGAAAAGCCTTCTAAAGCACCAGAGGCACCAAATGGGACATTGCTTGCTCCAAGTTTTATCTGTGTTAAGAAAAAGTGTATTTTATTCTTTAAGAATTTTTACAGTAGCACCTTCCAAAAGCAGTCAATGTATTAAAGATCCATATCACAGAATGCAGTTTCGTATTTGTTATCACAAAGGGAGGGGTGTGTCTGCTACAGTATGACCATAAACTGAAAGTGAATCTTTTCCAGTCAAGACAGTACATGAAAGTTATTTGTCTAAGCAGCTTCCAAAGCTGTAAACCCAGTTCAGCTGGCTACCAGGCTCTGAGTGTGCTTGGTACAAAACAATTGGTATGTACCAGTGAATCAGACAAAAGATCAAACTAAAAATAGTTTCAACATTGGTATTTATATATCTTCAGAGTATTAAAAACAGTCTTACTGGATTTCTTGGACTTTTTCTCACTGGGAATTCCCTAACAAATTACATTGAGACTATAATAAAATTGATTGTAAGAGTTTGAAATTAAGCTTTAAAATTAGTGTAGAAAACATTTGTAAGCCAAGAAATGTTAGAGCAGAACTTGAAAGAAATCCAAACTTTTTAAGGCATAGAACTACACATAGGCTATCCAAGCAATGTTAACTCTTTCTTATAGTAGTCCTTTAGTTGGAAAATAAATTTTATCTACTTTTTAATATGATTTTAATCTGAGATTACAATCACTTCTTACAGTAAATGATGTAAAGCGTTTGGTATTAAAGTACAGCATTTCTGGTGTCAAAAACTTTGTGAAATACCTAAAACTCTTCTGTTAATTAACTGTAACGTCAGTTCACTGTGTGAGGCTTCATGTTAGGAAATAGTAGCTATATGTGGTTTATATTGCTAAGGGAATCACAAATAAGAAATCCTAAAAGGAAAGGAATGGTTGCCAGTAAACTGTACAAGACCAAAGGTTAAGTGACTCTCAGAACATGAGGTTATGGGTTGAAGTAGTTAAAGGGAAAATATCCCAGAAATACATTTCAGAAAATAAACTAATTAACCCATAATATCACCAGAATGACAGGTATTTAAACAAAAGGGAATGGGTGGAAATAATTCCTTTTTTGGGAAATCTACTTCAATATTTATAACTTAACTGGCCCAAATATGACTCAAAATTAAAAATTAAATTAGAATTCTCTAGGATTTAAATTCCTTTGTACTTAATATCCTTGCATTTCTCAGTAGTGGCTCAATTGCTCAAGAAAAACAGTATTCTGGAAGGGAAGTTTTTGTATTTTTTCTGCTTCCATTCAGGATATATTTCTCTAACACCTCAAGCCAACCTGATTTACAGCTGCCGTAGCCTGGCCCTCCACCCTCCCCTTGGCTGCCCAGTGATTTGTGCTGATGTGAGCACTGCACACTAAGGCAGCTCAGGGACCTGAGCCAGTTAAAGGCTCGTGCTCCAAAGAAAGCAACTTTTTGTCTCAGTTCCTTGAACTGGCTCATTTATACGGTAGCATGAGTGGCACAAGGGAGGGACCTCAGCCAGCTCAGCTTCAGGCTTGTTTGATAGGAGGTCCTAGAGAAGCCCTGGGACCCTCAGTGTTCCGTGGTTAACCACCCTTCTGTGAGCCCCAGAGCCCACAGTCTAAAGAGTGACATGAACTATAATTAACTTCAGGCAGGTAATAAATTAAACAGATGAAACTTCACCAAATCTGGTACTTCCAACATGGGAACAGTAACATCTTTCATCAGAAAAGTCACAAAGGGCCCAGCATGACTTGTTAAAAGTGGTTCTCTAGAACCAGCACAGTAAAGGTGCAGTGGGATCACTGCTGCAGTTGGACATTTCCTTGTGTGGAAAGGGGGAGGTTTCCTCACACTTTCTTCCCTATGACCCCCTCGTATGAGAACTGCCTAAACTCACCAAACCGGGTGGAAATGTCTCACTCATTTTTGCTGTGTTAATTTTCTGCCTGGGGCAGAACAAGGTGGGAACGGAATAATTTTCTTTCGGAAGCAGGTTTTTTCAGCTCAGCTCAGCTCAGCCTGTGGCTGTTCCCTCGGTTGGGGATGCATGTCCTGGTGGGATGGCTGCTGGGCTCGGGGAAGGGGTGACCTCTCCCAGGCACCCACAACTCACTCAGTGACACTCCCTTCCAGTCACAGTTCAAATAAGCCACATTACCCACACAGCTTAAACGGCAGATCTTTCTCTGTGAAAATCAGGATGGAACCTGTATCTTGGTCATAACTTCATCACCTTAGTTTTCTTCACCAGCAGCCCACCTGCCTATGCCCCAGAGCCAATTCTCTGAGGTATGTGATGGGTGTGTACCAGAGCTCTCTCATTATGCACCAATTTTGCAATGAGGCCACAACAAACATGTGAAAGACAGAGCTTTGCATAGAACCCTTTCCTGTTCCTCTATTGTTGCGTCTCCACACCTCCGCAAAATTAAAACAAAAAGAGCAATTTGTATCAACTGAACACATCCAGTTTCAAAAATAAGGTACTAATAAGGATGAACCTCTTGCTTCAACAGAAATTGTCAATTGCTTGCCTTTAAGTGCAGAGAGTGGGGGGGGAAAAAAGCTTTTAAACCATGGGATATCTGAAGGTTTGATCAAAGAACAATATATAGAGAATGAATGCAAGGCAGCAAAGGCATCATCACAGGTTTCTGACCTACAAGACTTGCAGGAAAAGCCAGCCCAAGTCAGGTACAGTACAGAAATCACTGGAATCGGTTCAATTTGACTGAATGCCAGAGCACACTCTAATCCAGGGAACAGAGCCAGACCTGACCCCATTTGCAGGACCTTTGTTGCTGTTTTAAACATGTATCTTTCCTGTGCCAGATAACAAACCAAATATGATATTAACCTAGCAATTAAAGAATAATTAGCAAAAGAAGAAATGCTTTGATCTGTACCAGATACTTAGACTGCCATTGATGCCAACTGGGGTGTATTAGGTACAGATTTTTCTATAACAACATTTTAATCAATTTGAATAAATAAATTAATTTAGGCTACATGATAAGTTATAACACCTAAGTCTCAAAACCTCCTCCCTTACGCATTTAAACTTAAAATCAGCAACCTAGCCATTAAGGTAAATTGCAGTTATAACAACAAGCATTAGGAAATAAATTTAATATTCGCATCTATTTGTACTCCAAGGCTTACAAGAATATGGTGTTAGGCAATGCCAGCGTAATGGTTTGCTCCTTCCCTCTGTGCCCTGGAAGCATCCCGTCTGCTCAGCTGGCTCAGCAGAACCCTTTGTGAGAGCACCCCGTGAGCCAGACCGAGGGAACCGACCCCTCTCCGGGCTTTCTCCGGGGGGAGAGGGGAATGGCTCAGGTCGGGTGAGTTCCCCCGCTCCGAGCCACAGCACGGCCCTGCACAGAGCTGTGTCAGCACAGCCCCGCGGGGATGGTGCGGCGGCCGCAGTGAGAACACAGACCAAGGATGTCTAAAGTTAGCACCGCTGCCAAGTGCTGCGTGTCATGAGACAAAACCACAGGAGCGGCCCCGGTCACTGGGCATGGCCAGGGCGGGCAGCAGCCCCAGGGAAACACTCCAGCACTGAGCCAGATCCACGCGCCCCACGAGCAGTAAAACCCCTGTGCCGAGCACACGAACGAACAGATGGTACCTCGAGGAGAAATGCTGAGAACACATTGCTGTACTGTGACTTTAGAAGAAAAGCTGTGATGAAGCTGATCAGTAGTGAAACTTGGAGAACGTGAGTCTGAACAGTAAATAATGAGGCTTATTGCAAGTGATAAATACAGGGCTATTGAATTGTTTGCTATAGAATTTCCTCGTGTTAACCTTTGTTTTAAAGACATTTTGCATTCAGTAAAGAGAAGGATAATCACTTTAAAGGATCATTGTCAGAAAGAAGTATGTGAAATTGTAAATCAGGAAAAACAGGCTAAAGCTTATTTCAAATAAGAGAGAATCTTTAAAACACTTAGACAACCATTCATCAATTTTCCCCCTCCCCATAATCCACAGCAGTAACTCTGTAAACAAACAATCTATCCGCTAGGGATGACTGTTGTTCTAAGCCATGGCCCTGATGAATGTATTTTTTACTCTCAGATATAAGGAAAGCTACAAAAGGTTAAAAAATGCGGGTATAGTTTAGATAAACATCTAAGAGTTTGGAAATTCATCTGAATACTTTCTGTCAGAAAAAATGTGCTGTAAGTCTTGTGAGAAAAAGGCTTATTTGTGATGTTGCTGGCACTTTTATTTCTGTTCTCAGCTGGAATATGATGAGAGTAGTCAACCTCACACATGGTGTTTTGTCTTCAACAGTTGTGGGGAAAAAGTTCAGTTCTAAAAATAGAACATTATGGTGAGACTTTTATCCTATGTAAACTCACTTTGCCTCTTGTTACTAAAAGAGACAATGGGATGGTAATGTAAAATTTTTGTTATTACTGAGAAGTTGCATGCAGTTAAAAGAAGGGATAATTATTTTCATTTTGCAAGATTAAAAAAATCCCCATATATTCAACTAGAAAGACAACTTCTGTTCTGATTTTTAGTTACATGGCACAAAATCAAAAATGCCTCTCAGTTGACTTGAATTGTAACTCTGATACCCACCAAGTTCTTATGACAGTGCCTAGAGATGAAGCTTGACCATACACAGCAGTAGGACTGGGTCTTAGTAATGAATGGAGTAAATAGTCTACTATCAATAAATTACCTCCAAAAACTACATTTCATTTCCAAAATGCCTTAGAAATGTATCATTCTTTCATTTTAAGTCAGTGGAATGTAGCCTCTAGTATTAGTCATGAAAAAGAAACTTGAACTTTTAAATTACTTAGACTTGTTGAAATTTTTCTACCAACAGTTTTATGTGACAAATACACATTTGTACAGGGAAGGGCCATGGTGTACATGTCAATTCTGAGTGCTCTGCCTCACCAAGGGCAGCTGAAAAAAGAGCACATCTCATCCATAATGGCAATTCTCCCTTTGGATAGATCAGGGCTTTTTTTTTCCTGAAACAAATGGGTTTGGTTTACATTTCCTTGGACTAGCTCTGCTGGGAAGCCTTCAATATTTCTAATGTCACAGACATCCACATCAACAAAGGTAGCTAATATCAGGACACAGTCTGATAAATGCTGGTTTTGCCAGCGGTTCTGTCTTAAACCATCCTTGTCTCCAGGCTCCTTGTTCCTTCCTTTTCTTTCTGCCTTGTTGCCCCCAAAGAACTGTTTGGAGGGGGGGTGGAAGTGGCATGGAGAATGCAGGTTTTAACCTGCATAAGCTCCCTGATCAACATCAGACTTGCACTATGAGGACCAAGGAGATACCTCCTTAAAAAGGGTCACACACAACTCCCCATGGGGGTCTCTCCTTCTCCCACCCTGGATAAGGTTGCAATTTCACACTGCTTTTGTATGAACAAGCTTGTTGTTACTGACTCTTGCAGTTTATTGGAAAATTAAAAATTAAAATATGCAGACTTCTTTATAACCCCACATGAATGTACAAACTTTCAAGATCCAGTATGTTTGCTTGTCTCCAAACCAAATACACAATATAGGTATTTGTATGTAAAAATTCATAGACAGAATTTTAAGGGCTCTATAACACAAAAAAGAGCTGTTAAGCAGCTGCTCATTCCCCACTTTTATGAATAGAGGGCTGACTTATTACTTTATATAACAGAGTACTTGTTTTTCCATGAGGTAGGAGGTAATCCCTAACACTTAGTCTGTTTACAGGTCATATCTGCCTCCCCAGTGATACTTCCAGGGCCTGGTAAATTTTCTGAAGGGCAGTGGGACTAGACTAAGTACCTTTCACATACTGACCAGGGTATATGCTCCCTATTTAGAACCTCTATAAAGAGATTCCAAAGAATATGCTTTTGTTTTAGGGAACAGAGGCACATTCTTGTTTTGCTCCTCCCCTCCCAAATCTTTTCCTTCAGAAATGACTCTTGGTAATCCTTCGTGCTTGTGTTTTTTTAATCTATAGACAAGAATCTGGAGCCAGAAGTCAGAAGAAAACTCAAATACATAAATCCCTTTAAAAGAGCTTCTATCTTATCTAGGCTTATACAGATGTGGTAGGAACGTGGAGACTGGAGCCAACTGTATTATTTTTGCCAATCTGCCTTCAAGTGTGAATAATGTCCCAGAAGTTTATATGCTTTCTGAGATATATGTTACATGGTTCACAGATAACTGTGTAGTTTGTCTGTCACCTATCCCAGCAGCTGTGAGAAATACCTGGACTCCTCAGGAAGACATATTGTTCAAGATGTCATCACCTCGTTCATTAAGAAAATAATAAATTCTCAGGAGCAGCATCAAAGAGTAGTGAAAAAAGGTTAGTGTGGATCCTGGAACAACTTTTCTTTCAATTCTTTCCCCATGACTTTTCCCTTCCCCTTGCTGTTTCCCATCCCTTATGCTCTTTGGGACCAGTTCAGTACAGAGGATTGCTCTGCAAACCTTGGCTTCATTCACAGCCAAGGAAAGCAAAGGATCAGACTCATCTGCCTGTCTAGAGCAATCAGAACTTCAAGTTTATCATTCAGAAATCATACAGACCATAAGCTGAGCATTTATTTGGCCTCTCTGTCACAAGGGACTTTGAGAATGGAGTTTCTGTCTTCCTTGCCTTGATCTGAGTATTACTGAATTTGAGGACATGGTCAGACTTGTGCAGCCAGTCTGTATTAAAAGACGAACTCCTTCACACCACCTATAGTTGCCAGTCCTCTCAGATCTGCCAGTCTGACTACACATGGAGCCACTCCCTAGCCTGGTTCTGTCAAAATAATCTGCTTTTTGTGGCAAATTATCAGAGAACCATAGGAAAGGAATGAAAGAAAAATGCTCCTTTTTGTTGGCTCCTGTTAGTCCAGGGACTGGACAAGGTTCTCACTGACAGTTGGTTACCATGGCTATTAATACCCTGATAGAAAGTGAATGAATACCATGATTTAGAAGAAAAGAGTGAAATCTCACTAGGAAACCCTAGAAATATCATATGAGTAGGCAACTGTATAGCAGTTTCTTTAAAGAGAGGAATTGATGGCCATTTGGAAAAAAGTATTTATATTTTAATGATCTGCAAAGTTTAGCCTCTGGCAGTTCTATTTTAAAAATAATCTCTTACAATTAAAACCAGTTAACTCAAAAACTGCTGCAAGATGAAATATATTTGTTCTCTTGTCCACACTTTGAATTGGCACAACTTTTCTTTGCTGCAGACTAACTCCCCTCCAAATATTAAATGCTGCTATCTTACATACATAGAGAGGAGGCACAGCACTGTTACCCAGTCAAGAAACAAGTCTGAGTGCCTTACTGCCAGGAAAGACAACTCACTTTGTACAAGAATGCTATTTGTCTGTTAGACATACAAGAATCCACTTAGCTTCCATTTCAGCTCATTTGTAGTTGCCAATATCTACCCTTTAAATACTTCCAGCTGCCACTTCTGTGCTGAAAAGGTATCTGTTTTCATCTTTCATTTAGGACTGAGACATTGTCCAAAGCATCTGGCAGTGTGAACTGTGGGGCCCCGGGCAGCCCAGGAACTACATAACCTGGTTCAAAGGCATCCTGGATGGGTATAAAAGAGTTCCTGAGTGGTTCTTCTGGCAGCAGTGGCCCTTGGTTATCAAAAAATTCTACCTAACAAGCCCACTTTATTTTGCAGGCTTGTGTTTACCCTGCATCAGTTCCCCAGTCTGGTTGGCCAGGTAGTTGTACATACAGTTGCACTTGCAGAACTGAGAGTGTGGTGCAGGGGCAGGAGGAGACTTCCACTGTACTTTTCTAGAATGGACAAATCACACTTGTAAAACTGCCTCGACCACAATGCATCCAAATCATAGACAGAGGACTTCAGCTGACGCAGACACTAATCCAAACCTCTTCCATTGCACTAATTCCCCAGGGAAACACGTACAAGTAAGATGTGGATTCAATGATGATTTCAAAATGTTTGTTTTCAGGAAACAATATTGGGAGGATAAAGGAGGTAGAACAAGATATTTAATTTTAGATTCTACACTTGAGTGAATTGTTTATCAGCTGCCACGATCCCTACTGAGAGCTAGCAAGAAGTAATAAAATGCCTAGGGCTTAAAAGATAGTCATTTTAGGGAAGACTATCTAGGCTCAGAAATGCAGATTTCCATCACAAACTTGCATTGCTGCCATATGCATCAAAATCAATGGCTAGTCTACCTGAACTACAACTATTTTAGCCATTCAATAATGCAGATACTGGCCCAGCAATTCCCCAATGTGTCTGCGAGTGTATGGACACTGTAGGAATTTTTAGAACTAAACTCATGAAAGCACAGCCAGCCTGGCTATAAAGCAGCTGTTGGTAGCAGAACTCTTGCAGCACAGATTTCATTGCAGGCGTGCATGATGTTCTACAAAACTGAACAAATACTTGAGAAGTTTAGCCAGCTCCAAGATCTGTTTCAGTCTGGCTCTTCTGCCAGTAGCCAGTCATTTTAACTGCTATTTTAACAATACAACTTCAATTACATGGAAATAACATTTGTCTTAACTGCTCCCAGAAATCACAGAACTTACAAAGCAAACTGTCTCCCAATGTCCCATATCATTGTTCAGGAGGGCTCTTTTGCCATGACTCTCATCATCTGTAGGGATAATTTAATGCAAAAAAAATTACAAGTCTCATTTGACTAATATGAATGCTGCCCATAAACAAGATCCACAAACGCAAAGGTTAAGCTGCCAGGAGGTATTTCTCTGGGCCAGAAGCTAATGAGGCTTTGGCTCTACTGACCTTTCCTAGGTGACTAATACTGACTTCAGCCGTCCCCATTTTACCTCCTTAGGCATCCTCCATTCCCAGGCCCCCTTTCTCACTGAGGTGCCACCCTTGCTGTTGTGCCACCACTAAAACTTGCGTGGTCCCAGAGTGAATCAAATCAGGGAATTGATTCAGCTGAAAAATAAGAGAAACCACAAGGGTCTGTGTTGGCAAAAGGCAGAAGGTAAGAAGCAACAGGTTGCAACAAGAAGCAGAAGGCAAGGACTTGATACCTTGGTTGAAACCACAGCCTACTACGTGAGCTGTGATAACATAGTGTGTCTATTCTAACAGAGGATCTGGAACTGTAAAGGGATGAAATTACTGCTGAGTGTGAAAAGGTCAATTAAAGAGTTCAGAATAGATGCCAAGTCAGCCTTCATAGTCCTTGCCTTAGTTTTATCTCCACTTTTCCTTTCAAGAAAGAAAGAGTTTAATGTGTTTTAATTCAATGCTACAATAGTTTATTTATTAGCTTTGAGTGTCTCTGAGTCCAAGAACATAATGGCAACATAGTTCAAACACAGTGTCATTCCAATACACTTACGAGATTCAAGGACAGGTCGCAACTTCCTTAACTGATGGTCATTCAATACCCCTTTTTGGGCATTCTTCAGTTCACCTGCCATCTCAGTTAAATATAATACATTTCACAAAAAATCTCCTGCAGTCCTCATGAATTACTGGGTATCAGTTCCTTCTTAAGCACACAATTAAAAAATTTCAAACTGAAAAGAGCTTGGGGCAAAATTCCTTGGCTAAATAGCTTTTAAGTTTGTGAGAACTTAGATCTAAAGTATGTTACTTTTATCCACCTAATTCAACCAGCATTTCATCCTTTACAAGTAATTCAGTCTAATGCTTTATACTCAACTAGTGAAAACTTGAAAAAATGCTGATCTCCATTTTAAAAAATCTCCTGTCAACAATCACATATAAGAAAGTACATCAATACTTCCCATGCATGTAGTGGGTAGATCTGAATTCAGGACATCATCCAGGATCTTGGAATCATAACTGAATTACCAATAAATGCCCTTATGGAGATGGCATATCATTTTAACCTGACATTAATATTGCTTCATGAGACCCCAGTTCCAGATCCCTGACTACTTTAACATTCTGCTCACCAGTTCATCCACAACACATTCTTTAAGCTGCTTTATATAATGTTTTTGTTTCTCCTTTGTCTTGATGATACCGTGAGTCCATTCTGAGTCCCTCAGCTTCTTCCTCCTTTACCACACCCATCCTTGTCTGTCACAGAGAGCACAAAAAGTGCAAAATATGTACTCCAGCTTCTCCTCTCCTCTTGTGAAAAATGGGTCAGTCAGCTTTGTGCTCCTCCCTACCTTTCACCCTTTGTATAGTTATATCCTGCCTGCTCTATTGTTCAGCTTTGTTCTCTTAGATGGTAAATTCTTCACAGCAGATGCTCCATGTACTCTTAACACTTAGCCTGTTTTCGATTTTGATATCATGTTGAGAATAAAACTATATTCCACACAGACCTGAACTTTGTTTCATATCAACCAAAAAAACCCAAACCCTGAACATAATTGCTAATGTTTTTGAGTCAGAAAAGTAATGTCGGAATCTATTTTTAGACACTGTGTTAAGTTTCACTCACTTTTGATAATCTGCATTTTCCTTTTATGGAGCTATGTTTTGTTTATGGCTTAGAAATTGTGCATGAGATCTCACACGATGACCTTTAAAATAAACCAAGTTTAACATCTTGATATCCACAGTGGCGTGGGAGTCTAAAGATGTGGTTGCAGATACCTGTTTCTCGTTAGAAGGAAGCTAATGACAGATCATGCCACTTCCTCGCTTATCAAGGAAGATCCTCTTGATGTGAGTTTTGTGTTAAACTACAGCAGTTCACCATGCACTGGGGGTGTATTTCTGTTATATAGATACAAGTTGTTGACAGAGCTCAATACTGTCTATTATTCATTAATTGATTAATCCATACAAATGAACAGAATAAATTTAATACCTATGCAAAGCTTATGAACTTGTCTGCAAAATACTGAGCAGTCAATAAATGGGAAGTGTACTGGATGGAAATTTTCCAGGCATTTCCCGGTTCCGTCTCACCAATCACAAGGAAGCACAACAGAAAAGTGCATCTGTTGGTCTGTATCTTCTCATGGCATGAATTTCTCTGCCAATTTGCACAGAAGTGCCAAAGAGTGAAAATTATTACATTCTTTTAGGAGATCAGCTGCATTACAGACAGTAACTGTGCAAAATCCACAGATGCCCTTATCACTGACCCTGAGTCCTGATCTGGAGACACTGTACTTGAAAAGACTAAGAAGTATTTCAATTGCCCTTTTCTTTTTCTGCCACTGATGTTTGTGCTGAAGTTGTCAACAGGATGTTTCGTACACACATGCTCTTGAGGATCCCAGCTGCAGTGTGAGTAAGCAATATAGGGAAAACCAACACTGGCAGCAGTTGGATGCTGCCAACTGTGCCCTACAAACCTCTAGGAAGAAGCTGTGTGATGACCTCTACTACAGAATCAATCTTTGCAAAGCAAAGACTGGTAAACAACCGATGTACTTTTTTTTCCACCCCAGCAAAAAACCTTCTTGAATGGAAGTCAACATCTGCACAATTCTGTTCAGGTGTAACAGCTGTATCCCAAATTCATTTTAGTTCACCCAGGGATGCAAGAAAGGCTTGCAACGGAAATTCCAGGATTAACAAGGTGACTATTTATGTTCAGCTAAAAAGACTGGTCAGCTTGACATGCCTACTCTAAATACTGAAGTGGAAGAAAAGAAAGGTGTTTACAAAAGCTAACTTTAGCTTAGTGAGGCTAAGAAAACAACTGAGCAGAAGCCATCCTGAATTACCATTTGAAAACCCTGTTCCCAACCCACACAGACCTGAATGAAGAGTAACACCAACATGCTAAGATTAGCTTTTGTCAGTATCCCAAAATCTGTAAAAAAGTTGCAGAAAGCTTCTTCTCTAAGGGTTGAGTTGTATTTAGTGAAAATTAGTTTAAGTCACAGTCCTAGAACAGCCAATAAAAATTCCTAATGCAAGAAGGAATACAGTTAGCTGCTCTCTGTGAGTCTGCACTGTCAGTACAGTGACAGTGTGCACGGGGGGTTCTAAAGCACAGGGGAAGTGAGAGGAGTGAGCTGTGTGGGTGAAATGTTCTCTCCGACAGGTGATCCGGTGAATTCACAGGCTGGACTGAGAGGAAAACAGTACACAATGACAGTCAGGCAGTGACAGGTGAAGATGCAAGATGTTTTCTAACAGGATGAGGTTAGCTCTTCCTTTCATGAAAATGTATCAACCTTTTCTGCCAAATCTCCTCTTCATCTAAATTGATTTTGTTTTTTAATTAAGAGGTATGAAGAAAAAGTGTGGGTGGATCAAATCTGTTTGTCTTCAGTGCATTTCTCTACAAAGTTAAACGGAAACTCTTTCCTCCATCCTACTATGAGCTGTGTTTGCTTCTGTGGCATAAGGCATCACTTTAAATAAATACTGCGTTACACATTTTGCCTTTAACAAAGAACGGAGAATCCTACTGCAGACTCACAAGAGTTTAAATACTGAATATGAACACAAGGCAAAGGGGTAAATGCTCAGTCTATGGGTAAATGCTGTACCAGTACTACTGCACAGAAAGACAGTAGTGACTAATTTTATATTTGTTTTTCTTTCTCTATCCCTTCACCCAGCATCACTGCCATTATGGGACAGGCACACCGTCAGGCCATGCTGCACAGTCATGCATGTTACCCACACCAGTGAGCAAAGTACCACTGATTTTACAAGCCTACATTGCAACACTTGGCACGCTGATAAAAGTTAATGGGAGAGAAGGTAATTTATTAAATCCCTATTAATTCAGCATTCATAATGCAGTATTTCTATAGCCTACAGGCTATAAACTTTCTAAGAACTACAACTGTTTTCCACGTTCAGGCACAGCAAAATATGAAAGCTGCTATTAGCTGTAATAAGAGAATGTCACTGGGCAGCATGACAGTAAACTATAATTACCATGCCACTGATGTGACAGGTAGGCATCATGGTCTAACTGTACAGTGATTTACTGCCTGAATCCTGCAGTCTCGGTATTGCACCTCTCTGAAATCGTATCATTCTGATGCCCTTGTGAACACTCCACCTTCCATTCCCTTCCACCTACAGATCTGAACACACAGTTTTCAATTAACTTCTAAAAAAACCCCAAACTCTTACAAACACCCCTTTTGTATGCCATACAGGGGAAATAAATGCAGACTTCTGCTCAAGTGAAACTGCCCCATATTGTTTTTAACACTCTTCAGATCTCAGGGGTTTTGTGGCTCGTATAGGTACCTCTACCCACACGTTTACTTATGTTCTGTCTGGTGTCCAGGATTTGGCTCTATTTCAGCACAAAAGAAAACAATGGTTTCAGCTTTTAAACTTTTTGTTGCCTGGGATTTACTATGAGTACATAACTAGAACAGATACACAGATGGCCCAAAAGTTTGCTTTAAATTTTACAGCAATTCAGAGAGCTAATGAAACAATAAACTACTACCAATAAAAAATAAAAGCTTGTGCTGCCTGGAAAACTTCAAGAAAACTGCAGCAGTCCATTTCTTAAGTAAATAAGTATACACTGAATCAAACCAGGTAAGTCACTGAGAAGCTTCACAATGAAGTTCGATTAGAGCCTGATTTTTTTTTTTAACTCAAAAAGATAATCTTTTCCAACACTTGAGATGAGAAAAAGTAAAAATGTACTAGCTTTAGTTAAATATCTTTATAACGCTCACTTTTCTTGAACCACAATGAGGGAAACCACTTTATCAGTTTCTGTTTAAGAAGTTTAACACAAAGGCCCGTGACCAGCTGCTGACAATCCATGCTAACACCTGTGCACAGGCAGTGGCAAGTGCACAGGCATGCACGGCAGCCTAACGCTGCACAGAGAAGTTTGCAAGTCAACAAAAAACTGTATTAGAAAAGGGAACATGTTTAAACAGTTTTAAACCAGCTAAAAAGTAGGTTGATGATCTGTGTTCAAATCCAGTTCTGCCAGCTCTATGCAACAGAATACTAATCAAAAAATCCATGTTCACAACTATACATAGATTATTTCCATTGGTTCCAATCACCAAGCAAAAATTTTTAAAGGCAGTTGAACAGGAATTTTTCATGTCAAACACAATGACATACTGAAGTATCAACAAATGTATGGAGTTTATCAAGGAAAATTAGGTTAAAATGAGTAAAGTATCATATTTGTACTACAGTGCTCTGTAAATTCTCAAAAGAGGATATCTCTCAGACAATAATTTTCGAAAAACAGAAAACAGAGACTCTCCCACCATACCAGGGTGAGGGAGAAGTATTTATTTGTTTAACTAATAGATATTCAACAGCTGATTCACATTAGCTCCTGCAACACAGTTTCATTTGGGAGCTAAGTGAACACCACAAGTCAGGCATATTTTAAGCCTCCTCTCACAAAGCCCATTGAGGTTAGAGCTCCTTGGAATATGGGTGACTGAACCAGACTCCCCCTGGAGCTCAGCAGTTCTTCTCCTTAACTGACCTAGGCAACTGGTTTTTAACAATACATGATGCACTCCCTCCTCACCAAAGGCTTGCTTTTCATGTTTAGCTTTTAATGTTTTTCATCAGCTTTGTCATCAGCACCTCTGACTCAAAGCCTCAAGCGCTGGCCTCCTGCACTGTGGTACAGATGGAACTGAAGCCTTACAGGCCATCTCGTCACTCCTTGACTCGGAGTCCAAATATAAGCAGGCTCCTGTTTAATAAGGCAACAACTCTCGTTATGTTGAGCTCCTAGGTTTGATTAAAGAATGGCAGTAAAATGCTTTTGTGAATGAAGACTGCTTTCCAGCTAACACCTGTCTGGGACCTCTCACAATCTTGCCAGTTGACGTGTTTGAAAAGCACGTTCTTCTACGTGTCATAACGGGTAAGTGAAAACCAAACCAAAACAAAAACCACCCCACCTCCCCCTCCTTCCCCAGCAACCCAAAGCATGCCTATTCTTTGAATTGGAGAGCAGCTGAGCTGACATGTGGCTCACTTGCCAGTTTCTGAAACGGCAGTGCTGGGGAACTCTAGGATTTTGATATTCAAACTCTGTATTTGTACCGCCAACATTTAACCTCACATTCCAGGGCGGGGTTGGGCTCAGAGCCTGGGACATTCCAAAAAGCATTCCAGCCAGCAAGGCCCTGGAGGTAGACCCACAGTGAGTGCATCCACACTAAAGGCTGGTAAAAATATCTCTGCATTCCCATTCACGTTTCTGGTAAGCAGAACACAGGGAGGACAAGTTACAGTTCTCCCCATACCCATGGACCACACTTTGGCAGGTATCATTACAAATACTCTCTGCAGCATCACTATCAAGTAAAAAAATACAATTGCTTTTTTGTTGGGTGATGGTACCCCTGGGACAAAAACCCCTCCAGTTGCTTCACAGAGTTCCATAGGATTAATAGTGAAACGTTTTCACTAAGCAAATACTTAAAATAGAGCACAGCTTTCATCAGTATTGACCAAGTATCATATTCACAACACATTAAAATTAAAAAAGAAAAAAAAAAGTTTCTGAAAAGTGAGGCTAAATATCCTCCAACCCAGCTGTGGTATCAATTGCCACCCTATGCAAGAATGCAGAAGTGCAATAGCTGGATTGTTAAATACTGCAGAAGTCAGCGTATTTTTCTGAAAACAATAAAAAAACCTGCCACCTTCTGTTCTTGGAAGGTACAGCAGGGAAGAGAAGCACGGGAGAAACCCACACAGAGTAACCAGTGTAGTTTACTCTTTAAAAGCAATGCACATGGAATGATTTCTAGGAGGAAAGCACCGGTCACCGAAGTAATTACTTTATCACGAGTGCTGAGAAGGGAACACATATGATAAGTAAAATTATCGTATCTGTAGAAGTGGTTAGGATTGAATAATCAAAGTTGGGTAAATTGCCACACATTAGTTGTAACGGAGTTACGAGGAATCAAAGTATGTAACAAAGTCATTAAATCACAACATTCTGCCATACACATACATATATACACAAGTGCAACTTTTCCTTGGTTCTTTCTGAAACTGATCAAAGATGTCAAATGTTACACTTTCTAGCCATTTGCCAGAACTACAGCCCTTCTATATTTAGCATTAAAAGCTCATTCCAACAGAGTGACTCCTCACTCTCATTTTCACAGGCTCTGTGTGGCCTATCTATAACTACAGCACAGAGGACCCCGTTAATGTGTACAACCAGTGCAGAGAGCTAAGAGGAGCAAGTGTAACATTGGCAACCATGTAATAATTTCAGGAAGGATTTGAAAACATGCAGTTATTAGAAACAGAAACATTCCTCCCTCCCCCTCCCCAGCGTTTAGCACCCATTTGGTTTAACTTACACACTTCGCAGACTGGTGTCTACATAGTACTTGTTTCACTCATAGAAAACAATGCAGCCAGTATTATCCAGCTCTCTCCATCAACCAAGCCAAGGCACATATTCTGTAATATAAGATGAGTAGTAAAGCACCTCCAGGCTGGTACTCATACAACCTTTGTTAAGGTGTCTATCTTCAGCTACAGTTCCATGAGAATTTTTGACAGCATCCTGCAGAAATCTGCTCAGCTGTTCGAATGAACCCAAGACTTACACCTCCTCAAGCAGCAATGGAACACCCAGCTCTCACCACAAACCTGAGCTCTGAATTGCATGGAGTCACGGGCTGGAAGGAAGCAATAGGAAAAGTCTGCACAGGCTGTACCTCACTAAGGAGGCAGGAGGATGCACATCCACATCACATGACAAAATACCAGAAATGAAAACCCCCAAGGGACAAATACTGTTACGAAGGCCTTGGCTCCTAAATTGAACAATCCTATCTCACTTCTGTAAGAAGTTCAAGTCAGCAGTGGCAGTGACTTTCTCCTGAGTAATTTTTTTGGGTTTTTTCTGAGTCAAAAGAGAAATAACATGCTTCTCATGATTGACTTATCTACAAACTCGTCCCAATCCAGTGTAACTTCCACTGATCCACAGTAACTGCTGCCATACAAGTCCACACTGTACTTAGGCACCACCATCTGTATTACCCAAAGATTCAATTTCCCTTTTAGACAGACAATGATGACATGAGACTAAGCCAGATCCTTCTATGTGGCAGGACAAGAGGCAATGGGCACAAATTGAAATACAGGATATTCCATGTAGGAGAAGGAAAAAAAAAAACCACTTTTGCTTACCTAAAGGGTGCTCAAACACTGGAACAGGTTGCCAAGAAAGGTTATGGAGCCTCAATCCTTGAAGATGTGCAAAACCCACTTAGACACAGTCCTGGGAAACCTGCCCGAGTTCACCCTGCTTTGAGCAGGGGGTTTGGACCAGACAATCTCCAGAGGTCCTTTCCACACTCAAACATTCCATGATTCTATTGCATTAGACCTTGCAAACCACACTAGTAACAGGACCTAAAAATGACTTCTTTTTTATTATTATGGCTCCAAATAGTTCTGACAAAAGTGAGATATCCAGATAGAAATTATAATAGGAAAAGGGGTACTTCTGAAATTTCTGATTATTACTGCAAATTTTTTTGGTGCTTCAGAGTAAAATTGTAGCACTAAAATGATATCAACTGTAAATATATTTAAGTGCATTTACTTCAATGTACAAATTGAACAAGAAAATTCCTTCTTCCTAGACTGTATAGATTTACTGTAAATTACTCTAATCTAAACAGCAGACATTTTAACTTCATAACCCTGAATATTACCTGATGAGATATTGTTCTTCCTTTTGAAAAGAAGGGTTTAATTTGGCACTATCGCCAAATTCTACTGTCATATTTCTGAAGGGTAAAATGTAGTAGAAATTATCACAGACGAATGTAACTTTAACGCTTGTCTTACAATTTTTAAGTCCTTCTCTCTGCAAAAAACTTTTTCTTGATATGTGAGAGGTGTAAACAAAGCTTGCAAGACATGCATAAAACTCAGTTGACACAACCATGTCTACTTTGCTATTAATATTTTCCTACATTGATTTTTCTGATTAACTACACAGTTCCATAGGGAATTCCTCTGCTTGTGGATGATGTATTAATACATCTCTTACCAGCACACTGTAGACTTCTTAATAATAAAAAACAAGTAATAAAACCAATGACAAAATTGCTTTGAAAATACCTGATATTTTAAAAAATTTATTATTTGGGATTATCTTCTCCATGTTCTTTAAAACCAAGTTCCTAATTATCACCTGAAAGGCACCATAGGGACAGTGAGTGGTGAACAGTAAACATCTCAGTGGCATTTTTCACAACTGGGAAATTTATCTGTCTCTGAGAAAATCCAAATGAAATGTGAACAGCAAGATATACAAACAGGAGCTCATTTGTAGGTGCATAGGCATGAAACCTCTAATTTCCATGCTATCGTGGCATCTTCGGCACATTCATGTCAGAAGTTTCTTCAATAAAATTGGCTTTTTTATGGGAAGGCTCAGCAAGATCTTCTCCATGGTCTCTGTTAATCAGGCGCTCCTGGTCTTGCCTCTTGCGTTTGTTAATCAGGTGATTTTCTCCCTCACAGAGCTTTCCCTCTGGGACACCCAGTGTTCTCAGACAGACAATAGCTGCAGCCTGTTCCGCCAGTTTCTTGGACTTGTCCCTGAAGAGCAAGCAGACAGAGCACACATAAAAGTGGAAACAGAGGTCTCTGCATAGCCAAGAGACAATTTCCTGTCTCTGATGCAACATCATGAAACAACCAGCATTTGTAGTCATCTCACAGCAGAGGAACAAAACAGGTCAGCTCCAGAAATTATTTCAGTCTTGCTAGGTGTTAAGTGTTGATGCATCACTCCTGATGCAATATTCCCAGAAAATCTGTCTCTATCAGGTCTTGTCTCTCAAACACTCTTCACTTCAAAGGTACAAAGTCAATGTGTGCTTGGCCCAAGTGGTCACAATCCTCAGAAAGGTCATTTTTACAAATCTGATCACTAAACAAAACTGAGTTATGAAGGATCACTTTTCTTGAAAGAGGCTCAGGCTTAAGTATACTCTCTGGCAGCTGTACAAATTCCTTGATGCTGACAAAAGCAGGAACTGTTCCATAATAATAAAAATTCTGTCATTTCTGAGAGAGACTGCACATCACACATTTGGGAAAGTCAGTATTTGAAAACATTTTCTTCTCAAAATTTCATATCATATAACTTCCTAAAGTGTTGAAGAGTAAGGCTGCAAAGCAGTTGTGTGCACTTGTCCTGTTTAAAATGTTCAATGCTGAGCTCTAGCTGTGCAGTTAAATCAAGACCAACTTAGGTGCAAATGCCTCAAGTCAACTCCGGTATTAATAGATGATTGTATAAAATAGCATCGTGAAACTTTAGAGCAGCCCTGGATGTGGCTGCTAATTAACTGTGATCTCCAAGGACTCACTGCACTGTCCTCTGCTTCACTGGATATACACATTTAGTCCTGACTTCTTATTGGGAATGGATCTGCTGTAGTGGCTGAAGACATAACCTCCTCCAACATTGCCCTCTGCCTCCCTTGGCTTCTTTCTGACCTCATCACACACACAATGGAATGGGATCACCTATTTGCTCCCCTTCCAGTACAGCTTGTGGACTAATGCAAAGTGAATTAGAATCTGTAACTGTTTACTTGATTATGCCAGCGCTTACTTCCTCTTGTCACATTCAATTTTCAGAAATTTTTAATCCTTTCTCCCTCCTAGAGGTAGCTTCAGGAAGTAGCTTTTAGTTGACCTTTATCAAAGTCTACTGGAATAAACTGGAGTACCCTTTTAATGCAAGATTTTAAGCAACATTTCAGAAACAAAAATCCAGCTGAAAAAACCATTAAGGATGGCTTACCACAGAGTTGATCGGTATTTTTGCTCAGCTACTGTCACTACTGAACAGAATAATCTATCCACGGGTCTTTGAACCTGCAGAAAAAAAAGAATTAAAAGGGAAGGGGCTGTCAAAAACCAGTCATGTAATTTACAGAAGAAACAACATCATCAACATTCCTTCATAGGTATAAAGACAAGAATAACAAGTAACGTAACTTTAAAGTTACTCTAATTGACACCACAAATTTAACTGTACATACTTAACCTAAAAAAATAAGAAATTGTCCAAGCTGCAAATATTTTTGCTTTACAAAAGTAGCAAATAATCAAATAATGTCCCTATCTAACCAAACAGGTGCTCCTGTCCCATGCAGTTCATATCTGTAACAGTGTGCAACAACAGAGAAAACAGTCCAAGACTTAATTCTTCACAGAGGTAGCAATAGAAAGTCAGTCATGGGCTCCTATATAATGACCAAGAAGTTACAGCAACTTCTTTCATACATGAATCAAAGCAGACTGAAATTTAAATTTTTTTAAATTGACTGACTTTAATTTTTTTATTTTCTAATAAAATAAGCTGCTATTTTCACCCCTATGTGTATTACCATTTCTGCAGCTGCTTTCTGAAAGAGCTACACCAGACTGGGAAGCAGAATTTCTCACTACCTTGAGTCCTAAAATACTTAATTTCATGTACAAGGCAGAGGAAAAGGTTTGAAAGGCTTTTTCATCTACTCACAGTTTCATAAACAGGCTGAGGATGCTTTTCTTTCCTACACCATTCCAGAAGATACATTTTTGGAGTGATCTGTGGTGGATATTCTCGCCTAGACAGAAAAATTTGTGGTCAACAACTGTGCACAAAGTTCTATTTTAAAAGAGACAGTGCTGCTTATTGCATAATTTCTACTAGTTATTTGAGGTTTAATTTTACAGCTCAAATTACGAAAAAGATACTTCTTCCTCATTAGATAACTCAAGTAATAGGTGTGACAAAACATCTAAAATAAAATGCAAAGTTTTCTATTAATTCTTCCCAAACATTTACATCCTGTAGTAATACAGCTAGAGAAGAGATACTGCTTCATAGGAATTCACTCAGTAAGTGCTGTTCTGCAAATCATCATTTTCAAAAAACTACTAAGACACTGTCAACCTCACAGTTATTATTCAGAGATGCAAGATAGTGAAAAACTTGATTTGCATGCTTACTTGTCAAATCTAACAGCCATTTTTATTACATCTGGATCTTCCATTTGGTCATCTTCATCTTGTGTCTTGGTTTCTAAAGACGTTTTCTTTGCTTCAAAAATAGCTGTTGTTTCTTCATAGAAGTCACCCATTTCAAAGACTTCACTGTTCAAACAGAATTCCTTTGTATTAGAGATCAGTTTTTCAATTTTTGTATCACATTATGGCAGAGAAAGTAAGTATAGAAATCAGTTGTGTTTACAGTATATGTTAAGAGTACAGAGAATGAACAGCAAGTGTGGCTATGTTCTGCACAGTGACATTATATTGTTTCTCTTTCAATTCTAATCAGACATTGTTGAGCTACAAGTAGAAAAATAATGTTCTGATTTCCAGCACTACATATGCAATTTGTAGCCTGGAAGTCCAGGCAGAATCAGTCAGAAATAGAGGTCCTGCAACGTTGGAATTATTTGCTCATTTAATAACTTGCAGCTGGATGAATCAGCAAACAAACATCTCAGAGTGACTCCTGGTGCATCAGCTCCACAAGGGCATCATGTGCCAAAAGTAGGAAACAGATTCTTCTTCTAATTATAGTAATTAAAAATACTATAAGCAATAAACACTATAGCATCCAAACCCCTCAAAATCTCAGTTTCTCTGACTTCAGATCATTATTCACAAGCCCAGATAAAGAGAGGGAGCAACCAGGATTTTAGTCGAAGGCAAAAGCCTCAAATCCTTTTAAATTTCAGATCCATGGCAGGCTGGATCTACTTTGAAAAACTGAGACTATTGATTTTTTGCAGATGATAATGGCAATTACACCTGCAGCATAAAAGAAACTTCTACTCTCTGTTATGAGGATGCTGGTAGATATGGGGCTGTTCAATGACAAAATGAATTCTGCCCACTAAGCCATCTCCAACGCTCCAAGCAAAAAAGCAATGAAGCTGAACAATACTAACTTAGGCTTCTAAGGGAAGGCAATTTATTATGCACTTCTATGTAAATGTTTTGTGGGAAGAGCAGCAGGCTGTTCTCTTGCATTCAGCACTGAGGTTAAAGCTCAAAGGGCTGTGACCCGTCCTCACCACCAGGAGACAGCAGAATTATGCACCATTTTTGTCTGAAGATAAACTGGAGCATTTTAAAAACCTGAATGTTCCTCAGTTATCTGGACATGAAACAGGCTGTTCAGAACAGGGGTTAAAAGACCAAGTTTGCTGGCAGAAAGCAGTTTCATAAATTCTCAAATGGCTTTCTCTGTCCCCCTCTCCTGCATACACATTGCTTTAGCCCATTTGAAAGCTGGTATTGCATCACAGGTACAAATACGGAGAAAATTCAATTTTGGAAGCCCCTAAAGAATTGTCAGGCATAGCACACAAACCCCAAAGTTTTACAGTAGATCTCTATCCAGTGTGTATGAACTGTGACACTTCTAATTACCTGTGTAAAACTCTTACTTTACAAGATTTATTTACATACAATGCTTTACTGTTCATGCAGCAGAAAACACTACCATCCTTTTGGCTAAGACTTAATTGAAGTTGCAAAAGATTGTTTCAGTTTCAATCTATACTATATCTTTTTTCCTAAACTTGAAATCTATAATCAAAATAGATAGTCTGTTACTACAATAAAACAGGTTCAATTCTTTAAATTGCCAAAGTGAAAAGTAACTTGGAAAGTTCAAATGTTGCTCATGGATTCCACTGCTCCTTTAAGAATAATGAAGCCTAGCTGCCTTTATATATGCAATACAAATTCCCTTCATTGTACTGTAATGTAATAATCATGGACAGAAGTATTTATAGGAAGCCAAAACTGGTAAAAGGCAATAAACTGGCAAAGGGATTGCAGGCATTTCCATTCATTTTGAACATGAACAGAATGCTGATTAGGGTTTGCTAGAAACCATTAAATTATTTTGCAAAATATTTCACACTTACAACATTTCTATCCATTTTTATACACATTAGATATCAAACAGTTTCAGACTGTTTATTTTATAAAAACAAGGATACTCTTCCCCTCCCTTCCACCAGGAGGATAATTATAACACACAACATGGATATGACACATGCAAGCTCAGAACTTTATTTTGTTCAGTTTGGGATGGGTCCAAACCTGAATTCCCCTAATTCTGTGCAAACTCTTTAATCAACTGCCTATTTTATGGTTTCTTTCAAAATTTTCCTTCTTCCATTTCTGTCTCTCCAACTGAGAAATTTCATCCAGTCTGTTTCAGATGTGCAGGATGACAAGATTCTTTAAAGCTACTATATTTCCTCAAAAGATTGCCATCATTAGGCTATCTCAGGTATGAAAAGCAGCACAAAAAAATATATTTAAGTACCATACAACCACACAACCCTGATACATGGTTTTGAGTTTGTAAGTGTTCATTTTAAAACAAATATGTTACAAATATTCCAGTAACATTAAAAACCCCACATGCAAGAGGGAAAGGTAAATCAAATAAATATCCTTGGAAGAAGAGAAGTTCCACAAAATTTCAGACAAGCTGAAATTTTTCTTAATCCCTTCATGCAAATACTGGATAAATCCTGTCACTCAGTGAAGCACCACTCAAATTAATGTCCTGAATATAGAGACTTTTAGGGTTAAAGATTTATCATCTGAGCATGGAAACCTGGAAAAGGTTACTATGTTATTTCACATCTCCCTGTCTGGATTTTTTTAGGGTTGTTTTTGGGGTTTTTGCAACTTCTGATGTTGTGAAATGCCAGGCAGTGCTAGACAGAGAAGTGGTGTGCCTGTCTGACAGAGTACAATTCCTTTTCTGAAGTCCATGCTTACCAGATCTCCTGTGTGGACTGTGCAGCGTGCAGCTTCTTACCCTGAGTGGTTTCCAACTGTTCTCTTAACATCTGACACAGGCAGTATTTAGTGTTGGTGTAGTGATTATCATATCTCACTGCCTGATGGAAAGAGACAAAGAATTTAAAAACACACCAAACAAATTCATCTTATATACTGCGCATGGTCTCTTGATGACTTTCAAAATCATTTTTGAAAGGCAAACCACGGTGCAGTTTCCTCAAGAACATATTCAACACTACCCATGAATGTGACTTCAGGAACTAAAGTTCAACTGACTCATATACTTCTGAAGAGTTGACCAGTTTACATCACTGACTAGCAACACACTGATATTTTAGTAAGTAACTGGTTAACAGCAAGCTCAAATTAAAAAAAAAGTTTTTTTGAATTGATGACAGGATCAAAGTTACAGATTTCTGACTAATTTCCTATTATGTCATTAAAATTTTGTCTTTTGAATAATAGATAAAACTTTTTATATTAGATGACTTGGCTAATGGAGCTACAGGACTATAACACAGCATTACTTTATTGGCCAATCATTCCCTTTGCTGTGAATACTTCATGCCAGTATTTGTGAAATGTAATTAATTTCTAAAAGTTAATCTAGGAGCAACTGAGAATTTAATATTCATTCATTTTTCTGTTCAGTATTATATATTCAATACTGTATATTGTACATAATATTCTGTTCAATTTGTACAGCTGTGACTTCAAGAGTTGGACTACATATTCTTAAATTTCTTGACATTTTTAGATAGCCTTGTAAGCCTCATAAATGCTCCCAAGAAACTAGGGCTAAAAAGCATGTCTTCTGAATACTGATTTCTGAATGTTTTTTTCTGTACAAAATCAAACAGAGGAAGCAGTGGTTGATTGCAAGACTCATGTCACATGCACTATGTTAAAATATCCCCAGAACCAAGTCTTTGAAATGAAGAGGAGTTAAGATAGTGCACTAAGATTTGGATTAACAATTTTAAACAATGTTAATTACAAGTAAGATCTTAAATAAACCATACATATTTGATGTAATCTTGCATGACATCCTTCAAGGGGCAAAATCCCTCTTTTCTGAAGACAGAAGGGTTCCACATGGCAGCACGAGCTATCATGACTGATGAGGCAGCTGTTGCTTTCTGGAAGGTCTCAATGTCTGCATATTCTTTGATGAAGTCATGAGATCCTCCGCTAAAAATTAACAACACCAATATAACTAATTGTGATTCTTTTTCCTGCACTTGCAAATCTTAAGTTAGGTACAGGCATCTGATCATAATGAGCTAATTAGTCCAACTTACTTTGCTATTACTGGAATGGAGACTGCTTCAGATATGGCCTTGATCACATCACAGTGGACAGGGTGCTGAGGCCTCTCCTCCTTCTTCCTTTCCAACAAACAAAAAAAAAAAAAGACAAGACCAAAGATTTCCTGTGGAATTTATAGGTCTCTAAATCACAGCAGACGTGACACAAGGATTATTGGTATATATTTGTTTCAGCTTATTTATTTTATATATTTGATTTTTTAGATACAAAGTATGCAAGATAATTTTAGTTCTATTTGGTCTTTGAGAACAAATATCTAGGAAAAGAGCAGCAAGCAGTTCCCTTCCCTAAATATTGGCTTGATTTTCTAGAATGCCATTTCAGTTAACAGTTGAAATCAGAACCACATACTACATTCAGAGTATAGAGTATACTCGTATCAGTCATATCATACTGTGCTCCATTCATCAACAGACTAAAAAAATTTAAGTCTTTCTTGCCTAAAATCAATTTACCTTCCATGGACTGCAATGGCAGCAATGCCAGTTTTTTCTATTCTCTTCACCAGATTCACAGTATCCTCAACCTGAGGGATAAGACAGACTGACATGATTTTAATTCAAAGCAAAAGGAGTAACTATCATGTGACCATGTGATTCCTGTGTTTCATCAATAAAGCCCAACACGTATAACCATTTAATATATACTTCAATTAAAGAACTACGTGCTACGGCAAAAATAAGAATCCATTTTCAATGCTTCCTTGAAACTATAGACTGAAAACTTTCTCAAACCAGGTAACATAATACTCTGTAGCAGCAGAATATTTTCCAACAGGTTTTCAGATTGTCAATTGAAAATGATTGGAACACTTGATTAGCAACTCCTCTCTAATGACTACTCTGTAAATTGTAATTAAAATGCTTTTCAGTAAGAGGATACCTTCTGAAATCAACATAACATGCAATCATACAACATAAATATTCCTTTCAGATGTGTCTTAAAAACATTAACCAGCATCTAAAAAATTCTAAGGATATTCATACATGCCCAGTGAATAAAAAGGCCCAGTATATCCTCAAACAGCTAAGATGCTCTTAAAAGGCAGAAACAAAATTGACACACTGCTGCATTAGCCTGTCTTATGCAGCTTTAGGGAAAGGGAGAGTGAAAAAAAGGCAGAGGCGAATTTTCCTTTCAAAAGCTGGAGGAATATCTGTAGCTCATCCCAAACATATCAGATTCAGTCTGAAAACTGCAACATGTCCCAGCTGGCAGGGACACAGAGACAGAAGCTCACCTGCTGTTCTGATGGATGACATTATGCAAAACCAGCTTGAAACAAAAAGGAAGAGGCTCTAGGATAGTTGTAGAAAACAAAAAGGAAAGGTGCCAGTTCTCTGATTTAATACTGCAGAACCAAAATGATCTTAGACTGGGTTACTGATTCTTTTCACACAAGCTTCATTTGTTTATCCCAACACATAAATGACTTCTGAACAAAGCTGTCTCAGACACAGTTCATCCATCTACTGAAATACCTATTTAGGTCATATGCAATCATAGTATCTAGGCAGGTAATTAAATACCCAATTGCAAAATAATCAGTCTTTAAAAGAGAAGGCCCATCATCTCTTGGAGGTTTAAAAATAAGTGGAGAATTCATCCGCAAAAAAAAAAAAAAAAAGCAGTAAGGAAGCTACATCAGCTGTAAAAAAAGTCTGGAAAAAGATCCTGAAAAAGACAGACCCTGTAACTTCATTGGCTGTTCTAAATGCAAGAACAGGAAAGCAGTTTCGAAGAAAAAATAGTCTGAAAGAACAGAAAACAATCATCTGTTTGCTACCCCATGTGAAAAACAGGAATTAACAGCATCTACTGGCTGCTCGAGGGGTGGCGTCCCACACCTTTTTGTACCTCTACAACATAAAAATGACTTCGTTGAGAAAATTAGAGGATAAAAGCCTCTGTACCCTTGCATATCATGGAATCTGACAAGCCCACAATCACAGTCTCTGTGCACCTGCAGGTCACATAACCCTTTAGGCTGGGACAGCATCCCAAACGGGAATTGTAATTCCAAGAGCTATTTCACAGCAACACGCTACAATGACAACATACCAGAACACCATATATTCTAACTGATAGAAAATCAGAGAAATAACAGCTGAACATATCAGCACAACAATTTATGTTCTTACTGAGGGCAAAATGCGGATTTTGCAGGTTACTGGTTTACAAATTCCTTTAACAAGGGTGGTCAGTATCTGGAAAAAGAAAAAAAAAGACAAAAACCTGATCACAACAGTGACATTACTAAAACTCTCCTCCTTTCTCACCTGAAGATAAATTAGAATAATGTAACACTATTTACTATTCCTCTATAAAGCATCTTACATGCTAGACAGACACATGCAATCTGTAACTGAATATACAATTTTACCCAATAGATACACAAACCTATTTCTGGTCTAAGACATTTTTACCTCCACTTCTTTGTTGATTTCAACTGGACTTTTAGAGAGCAATTAACTGCTGCTGGAGTTTCAACACTGCTTTTAATTTGAGGTGACCAGCGAACCCTGATAATTTCAAATTACATGCATAGACATGTAAAACTTGCAAATACAGCACCACACTGGAAGTTTTTAAACTGAAAAGAAAGAAGGTAGTAATTTTACAGTCCAGACAATGGCAAGGAGAACTAAATCAGGAATATTTATTTATAACCTTAATTCCAGTGTCCTAAACTGAGTATTCCACTCTAGCTATTACAAATTTGTCATCTATGAAACTCATTCCTGCTGCCAGTAGAGCACAACGCACAATTCTTTCCAAGGCAGCTCAAAGCCCACCAGGTGATACTTACAGATTCTATTTTGTCAGGATCAGACAGCAGGGCTGCTCCCATACCTCCCTGGGAAAACAGACAGAAGCTGTTATGCACTAGGGAAACACATTTTTCAACTCAATTGTTTTGCCTAAGAGCAGACCACAACAAAAGCACAATGTTATATTACGGAAAAAATCGCAAAATTTAAAATACAGGAGCACTAGTGAACACTTTGGTGCAACATTTCCTAGACCTGTATCAGAATAATCAAGCAGTAATTCAGAGCATCAACTCGCTCTCCTTACTTTATGGAGCGGGGAGGATTTCAAAAAGCTATTTTTAGCAAATATAATCATCCAGTTTCCCTTCATTAAGTGACAGCTGAACACATTTATTGTTTTAACATTACAAACTACATTTGAGGTCTTTATGTCAGTAGTTTCTGTCCCCACACTACATTTAAAAAAAGAGACTAAGACAAATTAAGTGCCTGTATTGAACAGAAACATTTAACATAATTATGAACAATTTAATATTTTAGCTGTTCTTCCTGTACTATTTCATCTGCATACATAGATGCAGAGGCCAACAACTTTTTTGTACAAACTTTTTTGACCCAGAACTATTGTTGGAGAATAACCATTCACCAGCAGTTGAACTTTTGATCTTTCACCCCAGTACAAGATGGATATTTTGATGTTTTGCTGTTCTTAATTATGGTTCTGTGGAGCATTTGACATCAAAACAGAGCACCATGGTCCAATTTATTGATCCTTTGTCTCTACACAAAGTGGCTTAACAGTCCTAACAATCAGTTTGAATGCTCTATTTTAGCCACAGATACAGGACTGCATGTGCTTTACTACAAAAAAAAAAATTAAAGTGAGGTTTTAACTGATCCATTGTCCTCTCACTTAAAACTGACAAATAATTGAATTCAGCATTACTAAGTTGTGACTGTTTTTTGCCATCTATTTTCTCAGATGACAAACTGTGATTTCAATTTTTATTAAGGCTAGGTAGAACTTATTTCACTCACCCAACAAATTAATGACCTCAGAAAAACATTAAAAAACCCTAAACAAATACTTCATTTTATCCAGCCTTTAAGAATTTAATTTTCTAACAGCCTATGTTATTTTACTGTATTAGGGCCACGACACTTTCTAGAGTGTTTTGTTTATTACAAAAAATTAAATTCAATTTTTCAATCAAATCAAATTCAATTCAATCAAATTCAATTAAATCAAAATTTTACCGCTTGAATTTGAAAACCAGACCATGTATTCCACACTCCATACCTCCAAGACAGAAAAGGCTCATTTAAGAGTAATCAAAATCCACTTGCCTTAGTAGAATATTCTTTTGGGCATCCCATGTTGATATCAATAGCAGCCACATCACTCTCTCTGAAAGATAAGGAAAAAATTAAACTATTTTTTAGCATATTAGAAGAAGAGTCAAGAAACAGATATCTTTCCTGGTAATTTGTTCCATCATCATCAAGGCTTAAATGAGAACTTCAGGTAAAGTTCATTTGAACTTACGAATTTTTAGCTTCTCATTTATTTAAGTAAAATATATAAATCTTAATGGTGGTCTGAAGATCAGATTGTCCACAGGTTTCAATAACCAGTGCTGTGCAGAAGCTGAAAATACTCATCTTAAATACCTTATATATACTTAATCATATATAAAGTCCATCCAAAACTAAATTCACCACAGTCACTACAGTAAGTCCTATTGAAACTTCCATCTATCTAAATGGAGGCTTAAAACCACCTTTTGAGAGCCACTTTTCATTTCTGCACAATACATTATTGGAGGCTTTAAACCACAAACAGTAAGAGACATTTTCAGTTGTATTGGTCTTGCAGCTGTGCAATACCCAGGGAAATTCATACTGGAGAGATCAAGGACACTCTTGCACTAGCAAAAAGCCATCAATTCCAGTACAGAATTTATGGAGCTGAACTTTTCCTGGTTCTCTCAAGAGCTACTTTGATCCTCTCAATCATAACAAAATGTCTTCTACAATAATTCCTCTGTACAAACAAACCTAGACAAACCCATGGTGGGAAGGGGGTGAGAGAAGATGACTTACACAAGCTTAGCCACTGCCAGGGCTCTTTCAGCATCTGCTGAACCCTGTTGGTAAAAGAAGAGGATTTATAATTACAAAATACCATCAAATTAATAAAAAGAAAGGTGCTTACTTGCACCCGTACAACTATATTTGTTCTGAACATTTAGTATAGACAGAGACCCACTCAGAGGCACACTGGGTACTTAACACATTTACCTAAAGCATGTACTGGAGTCAGACACTGGATGACAAAAGGTGACACAAAAAAGGATCCAGAGGTCTGTCTGCCTTCTTCACCTTGAAGCAGTATCAAATGTTCTTAGTCCCTCAGCAACAGATATTTTAATGCTCTTAAGAAGCTCCACTAATAACAATTCTCTACAAGCAACCCATTTCAGGGCTACATTACCACTGAAAAAGGTCTTTTCAGTATCTAATGCAGTTCACTCACGCTTCTGCCTTCCTCCAAGCCCATCATCTCTTGTCCTACACAGAGTGGTTTCTAAGAGCAAATTACTGTCTTCTTCTCTCCAGCAGAGAGAGAACCTTTAATCAACATTAAAGGCACACATTAATCCTCTCTTATTGATACTAAACAATGCCATTTCTTTCAGTCTCTCCAGTGAGACTGTTTGCAGGACATTGCAAAACTTCAACATGTGATCAGACATCAGCACAATTTATTTTTGGCATCCACAAGGTTGGAAATATATCTAAGATACCTATTACAAAAACAAGCTGCTGTCAGAGAGCACAGAGTTCATGTTAATCACTGCCTCTGAAAACACGTGTAGGAGAGCCTACAATGTAGCATCTTGATTTGTACCAACAGCTTAGAAATTCTGCAGCACATTTGATGTGAAGCTTTACCTGCCCATGAAACACCAAGAAATTGACAGTCTGCAATACAGAGAGCTGCTTTAGACTGACATCAACATGCCACCAGCACTACCACATTTAACTGTGTTGTTAGAAGAGTATTTTGTTTCTTACCATTTGGAAGACAACACGTTGCCTCTCCCTTTCACAAGTTCGGAAAACAACTCTTTCATTAGGTGCAACAAAGTCCACTGTTTCAAGTACTTCTGTATGAAATGAGAAACAGATAAAACAGATAAAAATTCTATACAGATGTAAAAATTTAAGAAGTCATATGACTATGTACTTCGTATATAAATGAAATGCTATCAAAGTCTTCCACAAACAGCAGAGCTAATGGCACCCTACCTCCTGTATGTCCTTGCAGTACATTTCTTAGATACTGCTGTTTCCCTCCCACAGTGCCCCCTAATGACCCCGCAGCCTTTTCCTTGGAATCAGCACCAAGACAAGCCCAGGGATGACTCAGCCAGAATGAACGGTACTATTTTTGGGAAGGGGCAGGAGGAGAGAGAAGATTCATAGTGAACTTCTGTTTCCCAGCAGGGACACTGCAAACAACAGTTTCTATGCCACTCAGACAGGGCCAGGTCTCAAAGACACCTTTTTAAGAATTTGCAGGGACAATCATGTTATTCCAAGTCCAGCCCATGGACTTCAAGTTAATAAATGAATGACAAACAGTGAGATTTTGTATGTGTTGCTTCCATATTGCAGTAGACTAAAAGGTGTGCATATTATCATGTCACAAACAGCTAACATTTAAAAAGACTCATGACTGGAAACTGTCTCTACTGCAGTCCAAACAAACTGAAAGTCTGAAACTATAGAGCAGGAGACAGGTCTAAGGCAGCATTTCAAAAGCTTACTGTAAGTCCCTAGACACAGTTTAGTGAGATTATATGTACTGATACATTTCTATAATTGCTACAAAAATGCTTCAGAGAAATAATTACTTTTTCTCTTAACTAAAAAAGAGACTGCTTCCAGGTATTATCAAAAGAAATGCCATACTTACCATTTATAACCCTCTTACACTGCAGCATCTTTATGTCAATCAGCTCCTGAGTAGAAAGGATAAAAAAATCTCAGTGAGTTGAATTGTTTCAGCCAGTCACCTCTAAACAGTTGCCCATTTTATTAAATAATTATCTAGAGAGACCAATTTCTCTGAGCAACCTGTTCCAGTACCTCAGCACCCTCTAAAGAACTTCTTACTAACACCTAATCTAAAGCTCTCCTCTCTTTAGTTTAAAACTGTTCCCCCTTGTCCTATCACTATCTGTCCTTGTAAAAAGTTCCTCTCCCTCATTTTTTAAAAGCCCCCTTTAAGTACTGGAAAGGCTCAACAAGGTCTCCTCAGAGCCTTCTCTTCTCCAGAGAGAACAATCCCAACTCTCTCAGCCTGGGCTTGTAAGAGAGGTGCTCCAGCACTCTGATCATTGCTGTGGCCTCCTCTGGATCCACTCTAACAGGTCCACATATTTCTTGTGCTGAGGACCCCAGACTTGAATTCCAGCCAGCTTTAAAAAAAGTGGTTAAGGAACAAGGACAGCAGTGCTGTGAGTAGAAACATATGCATGCACAGGAGAACTAACCAGATGAGACACGCAGTCAGTCTTCAAAGTTCCTTCAAAGTTCTGACTCTACTAAAAACAAATACAAAAGAAAAATACTAACCCCCCCTCCCCAAACGCAAAGAGAAGTACAACTTAAGGAAATTGATATGGTGTTTTGTCTAAATTACTTGAAGTTGCTCAACAGCCTTAAAATATGGATTTACCATAACTTGAGAACTGCTTGGAGAAATGCCTTAAGACATAGAGATTCTTCTTTCCTCATTTTTAATAGAAAATTATGTGTAAAAAGAACAAGTCATACAGTGAAAAAATTCAATTTGTACTTTTCTTAATAATAATAATGTTATCAAATAAAGCCGCCCCATCTGCTCATCCTCCATACCTCACAGTACACGATATCAGCACCATAGTCCAGAGCAAGCAGACGCATTGGTAATGTTCCCACTCGCACCATTGGAGCCAGGATCTTCTTTCCTCTAAAACACAGCGGCGTGTTCACCGTCATTCCTGTCGCTGTACCACCTGAAAGAGAAAGCCCGGGGGGACTGCCATGGAGTGTCATTTCCTACCCGCAGACACAGATGCGTCCCTTGCCGGGAAGGGGCGGTGGGTGCCCCGCCAGGTGTGACAGGGCTCGCCCGGCCGTGAGGGAGCCGAGGATGTCCCCGCCGCACGGGCTCCTTCCCCGCGCCAGGGGCCCCGGGCCGCCCCTGCCCGAGTCCCTCAGGGCCGCGTCTGCTCCCGCGGTCGCGGCGCGGGGACAACTCTCAGCCGGCAGCGGAAAAAGCCGAAAGAAGGGACCGGCACCGCCCGCC
>VWZW01003082.1:782436-799820 GCA_013397115.1 Edolisoma coerulescens | reverse complement strand
GGGCACCCCCGGCGCGCTGCGGGACGCGCTGCGGCGGCGCTTCCTGGCCCTGGAGAGGCTGCGCTGGATGGTGCTGGACGAGGCCGACTCGCTGATGGACGAGTCCTTCACGGAGCTGCTGGAGGAGATCCTGGCACACGCGCCCCTGGCCGCCGGCGCTCCCGGGCCAGCCGGTCCCGACGAGGAGAGGACGCAGGTGGTGGTGGTCGGAGCCACCTTCCCCGCGGGGCTCAGCGAGACGCTGGCGAAGTTCACTGACGTGGGCCGGTTCGTCACCCTCAGCACCCAGAGCCTGCACCGCCTGCCGCCTCACGTCCAGCAGAAGTTTGTCCGCCTTAAAGGCCAGGACAAGCTGCCCGAACTGCTGCAGCTGCTCAAGGAGCGCCCATCATCTGGCGGGGCTGTTCTCATCTTCTGCAACAGTGCCAGCACTGTCAACTGGCTGGGCTATATCCTGGACGACCACAAAATCAAGCACTTGAGGCTGCAGGGACAGATGTCGGCAGCTGCTAGAGCTGGCATCTTTGCCTCTTTCCAGAAGGGTGAAGTGTCTGTCCTTGTCTGCACTGACCTTGCCTCGCGGGGGCTGGACACCAGCAGTGTGCAGCTAGTGGTCAACTATGACTTCCCAGACACCCTGCAGGACTACCTGCACCGTGCAGGGAGAGTTGGCCGGGTTGGGAGCAAGGCGCCTGGAGCTGTGGTTAGTTTTGTCACCCATCGCTGGGATGTGGACCTGGTACGGAAAATAGAGACTGCAGCCCGGAAAAGGACAGGTCTCCCAGGAATGGACTCCTCTATTAATAAACCTTCACCTAAAGGAGGTTGATCCACGTTGCCAGGCATTCCCTGGTAGGGGCTTACCTAGAGGTCATTAAGCAGAGCAAATGAGCTGCTGTGTGTAAGGCAGACTGAAAGAACAGAGAGTTGAGTTTCAGAACCAGGTGATCAGGTTTACTTTGTGCACTGTTCTGGAAGCTGCAGTATTTATTCCCACTGGCATCACAACGTGTGGCTTTCCCAAAGGAAACTAGTAAGTGAGTAACAGAATGCTTTTGGAGAATATTGAAGAATTACTTCATCAGTTGATTTGGTTTACTTGTTTTGAGACTTAAAATTTAAATTCAAATCAAACTGAAAGTATGTCTTTATGATGTTGCATTTCACTGCTGCCCACCATCAGCTAGCATTTGTTATTAAAACTTAAAAATTGCTACTGTAGCAGGAAAAAAAACCTGACCAGTTACAGACACACGAAGAGAGACTAAAGGATGAAGGATACTTGATTTTCTTGTGGTGTAGCAGTTTGCTCAGAGAATTCTAGACCAGATACCTGTAAAGTTCAGTGGGAACAAGAAAGCGCAATAATGCTTGAGGCTCTTTCAAGGCCTTAGTTTGTTATTTTATGGTTACCTTTCACTGAGAAATGGGATCTTGCTCTTTCATGCTATATTAAATAAAATTTTAAGAGCCCTAAAGTGTTTCCTGCGCATTTTTTTCTGTGTATTGTAGTGACATGTCCAGTTTCTGAACTGACTGTAAAAAACCCAAAAAACCCCAATACGCTGAAAGATATCTTCTGTTAAATGAAAGAAGTGTATTGACTCACAGGTTCTAGTGACTCCAATGTAGCAGAGTGAGTGCAGGATTTCTTTTGAATGTTGTGCCATTGTCCTATTTTGCTTCAAAACCAGAGAGTTGAAGTGAGGCTGAGGTTATTTCATATCTAGCTGCTAGTTTGTATCCATGGTTAATAATCACACAAATAAGCATTTTAGCTCTGATTTCTGTTGCAGTGATTTAACACAACCCTTTCTTTTAGTGGCTGTTTTTCCCATGCTTTAGGCTGTGCAATCACTAAGAATGAAGAAATAGTGGATTTCTACATTTTGGTAAATGAGAAGATCACAGCATTGGATCTAAATAATTGGTTCCTGAGGAAATAGTACACTGGAGCTACTCTTAATATACTGAGAATAAAAGCTAAACAAAGAAAACTTACACAGATAGTCACCTAAGGATCAGGCCATATGACTTTATCCTGTTGCACACATTTGCTCTGTTCATATTGTGCAGTTAATGGGCTCTTAAAGGAAGTTACAAACTGCAGTAAAATTATTTAATCCAATAGCTCCCAAGTTTTGGAAATACAGTGAAAGAGTGATCCATTTGGAGACTGGAAACCCATTGATTGCATGGACGGCAAATAATCTGTAGTTCAACTTCTGTAACTCACATTTTTAGAGTCTATGAACAGGTCAGTCTGGTTTGTGGCACACAGAAATACTAAATTAGACAACACAGTGAAATAACTAAGTTCTTTCAGCCATTTGCTTTCTACTTTTGAAGTAATACACACTTTATATAGTTGCAAGTAGTAACCTTGATCTTGGTACCAATGCCCTTAACTGTTTGTTGCTAGAGCACTGTTGGTCACAACAGTTAGTCAAAAAAACCCAAACAAACAACCCAAACAAACCCGCAGCGCAAAATTTCAGGCATTATATATATGCTAAAGTGGCTGATGATGGGTAGATAGACTCAAGAGAACACTATATTTACCAACAAAATCTTTTGTAGACGGCTTTCAAACAAAATCACAGTTTTTAAAGCACATACTGAGAAATACCACTTTCCTCCTGTTGCTCACCAAGAGACAGTTGCTGGAGGCAGTGATGGACAGCAGTAATTACACACAGGAGCACACAGACATTCCAACCCTGGGATGTATAAGCTGATACAGAGCCACCAAGTGCAGACAGCCACATCACTGACATGTCACATGAAAGGTTTTGCTGCCCAATAGGTAAATGCTGCAGCAAAGCCTTCAAGGACGTTTAGAGACCCTACCACAGGCAGTGAGCTAAATGTGTGTGTAGCTTGCACATAGTCAAATTTGTTGAAGAAACAAAGACATGCAAAGACTTTAGTTTGACTTCTCCCAAACTGCTCTCTGAATGTCGCATCACTCATTGTTCATGTCCAAATGACTGTCTACAAACATAATTAACTTCTGTCTTCTTGTCTGTATAGATTCTACCTTCTGTGTAAATCTTATTTTAGATCCTATGGTCACAACTACAACTGCATTTGGGCTCTACCTTATGGGCATTCAGATAATTCTGTTTCACATAGCCCAGTGTCTAGCAAGGTACCCTAGGACAAACTCTGTCACATATCATCATAGCCAGAGGGAAATACATCTCCTACCACTCCAGCAATCTGACAATGTCCACACTTTTGCAGACTCCACCGCTCCCTGGAATGCACTCGTATACATGTTCTCCCCAGACAGAACCTTCTTCCCTCCTCTTCCTCCTGAAATATATTTGTGAGCCCAGCTTACACGGTGGTGGTGGAGTGTGTGGTAGAGAAGTTCTCCATGCGCACTCTGGCCAGTTTCTCAGTGGCAACCGGCCGCAGGAAGAACTTGCAGGTGAAGACTTGCCGGCAGGCCTTGCGGAAATTCTCCGAGAGGAAAGCGTAAAGGATGGGGTTGATGCAAGAGTTCCCGTAGGCCAAGCAGTGAGAGATGATGCGGAAGGTGAAGGAGATGTTGTTCAGGGGAAAGTGCCCAAACTCTGCCCACATGGTGATGATGTGGTGTGGCAGCCAGGAGAGCAGGAACACAGCAACCACGAGAAACACTGTCTGCGCTGTCTGGAAAAGACAAGATTGTGTATTAAATGGTCACAGTGATAAGTGAGTCTGTGGAATGAGTGAGTTTGCTTTCCTCTGTCATTAGTGAAGGCAGCATAAGGTGGGCAAATTACAACAATATGAAAAAGGATGCTAAAAACCCCAGTAAACTTGGATTGACTGGTTTTGGCTCAAGGAAATAGCTATAGACAATGGAGGTAGTGCCTATAAAACTTCAAACAGTACAAAGGCTGCAACAATGCTAGCTGTGTTAACAAGGAAGAGTGGAAATAGTATTCCCTAACATTTGGAGGCTGAGGAACATTAAGGCTATTGAAAATAAGGGGAGAACAACTTGCAAGCAAGCATGCCACTGAGAGGAGTAACAAAGACTGGCCTGAGGAGAAAGATTTTTCCAATATCTTCCCTATTATGGGTGAAACCCAGAAAATCAATGAATAGAGGATTTTTTTTTTTAATATGCAGTGCTCATTGGTTAGAAATATTTCTAGCTAGGTGATGACCTGAGGGAGGCTCCCTCTCCCTGTGGGATTCCAGCCTGTGCTGGCTGGGTTAGAGGTGTGCCTCTGCCATGGTTACTTCCTAGTTAACTGGGCAGCCTCTGGCATAGTCCCAAAACTTGACCTGAGGTAAATTTTCCTGGAAACAGTGTTCTTTGAGATCACCATACAAAATTAAGGTTAACAGTGACAGTAAATAAAATTAAGCTATAACTCACTTCAGCTTTCTTTCTGTAAGACCCTGAGGCCTGTGGGAGCAGGACCTCACTTTTCAAGTTTAGGAGAGCTGATAGTGTTGCTTTTCTCTCACCTTCTACTTCTAGAACACTAAGTGAATGCCTAGCAAGGCTCAGAGATTACTGACTTGAGGGCCCTAAGATCCTTTCCTAGTGTTTTTGTGGGGCTAATTCCACCTGACTTCACGAATTTTCAAAAATACGAATGGCAATGCAAAGTGAGCAATTTTTCTGTATTTAATCCCTCATTTTGGGGCTCTGTAGCAGATGTGCAGCTGGGGACTTCCCTCCTCTTGTCCCACTTGGTTCTCTGCACAGTGTCTGCTTTTTAACTTTGGTATTTAGTGTTTCTCATTTGTATTTTGTCATTTTAATAAATACAACCACTTGCAAAGATGCAGATGCTATCCTTCCCCTAAGGAGAATTGTTATACAAGTAGCAGAAAAGCAGTGGAGAAAAATGAAAACTTAGGTTTCATTTCAGCTCAAGATTTACAGCCTTACTAGTCGAGGTCAATGCTTCTGTCAATAATTCCCTAGCATGATTTCAAGTGAATAGTGTAAAGTTACTCTCCTAGAACAGGGATAATTTTCTAGTGAACAAAAATTCATTTAGTCAGTGGTTATCATGGCTACATTTAGTTAAACCCATTAACCTCTCTAAGGAAGATGTTATTGCTTTAGATCAAGACTACAATAAAAGTAAAAAAAAAAAGGGATTTCTGCCAAATAGGTCTCTCAAATAAGTTTGTATTAACTTTGAAAGGCAATAACCTGTAGGTTCATGGTGTACCTGGCATACTCCAGGTGCTCCCTTGTTTCACCTACCAGAATGCTTTCTGACAGCTGAGCTAACAGAGATGTTCCCCTGAGAGTGAACAAACTACGCTGCCGCGTGTCCTCAAACCGACCATGCTGCGAGCCAGATGATGTCCTTAAAAACAGACTGGAATGATTAGAAGTTGATGAGACCGAAAGACACAGACCTAGTGGTCTTGTGGGATCTGGCTTACCCACTGTGGTGTGATGGGTACCAAAGAAATGATTAATAAACAGGTCCCATCATTAGCTTTCACCAGAAATAATGGTGCTACCTCTTTACCCTCTAGCAATGTTAAGTAGCTTAGGCTTGTTACCCAGGCAACCTTTCATAGCATCCATCTGCTTAAATTAGGGGGCTACAAGCACTGAAATATTCTTTTGAATAAGGCTTATATACCTAGCTTTTTTCCCCTTTTATTGTGAAATAACAAACCGTGCATTTAACATAGGGCTGAGTATTACAAAATGGGTTTGCAGTTGCTATGTAATAGCACAAAGCTGTTTCTGGGGTCCAGCTTTTTGGGATTTTGTAGATGGAAAACATGGACAATACTAGAGCAATAATGTACAAAATTCATGACTCAAGAAACAGATTTTGGAAATGGAACTTGTGGGGTTTTTTTCAAGTTAATGAACCTGTAGTTAAGATAGAGGAAACTGAAACAAAACATTATTTGGCTTTTAATGTTAGAACTTTGTTGTAGCTTAAACTACTGTTACTATAGACTGTGACCAGCTATGGAGGACTGATCCAAATACTTTATGTACTGTTAGAGCTTCTTGCATGGGCTGTGATAGTTTGCACAGTTACTGCATTAATATTGGTCAACCTGTCCCCACCTAATGCAAACCTTCTGGTTTGACTTTGAAGTTTTGGTGGGTCCATAATAGACATGTACAATGGCCACTACTGGGTTATTTAAGTCTCTCTTAATACTTCTAGAAGTCTTTCGAGCAGCTCCAGAAAATAACTTACAGTGTTACTTGTTGTACAGTCACAAGTAAGTGTGTTTAAGCTGTACAGTGAATCAATAGCATAGTGACAAACAAAGACAAGGAGATATTTTTGTTTGTCAGATAATTAGACAAACTTCTGTTATTCTTCTCCTCCCCTCCCGCCCCCTTATTTCTGTCACGTGCAGATTGTCTCGAATTTCCCTGCTTATTCTTTTGTTATCTTTGTAGGTCATCTGCCTCTCATTTATGCTTTCCAGACTTTCTTTGTCTGTTTTGCCCTTTGATTATTTTTTTTCCCCCTGGTCCTGGACAAGCTATTTCTTGCTTTCAGCCTTCTCCCATCCTTCAAAAAGCAATGGGAAATGTATTAAAAAAACATTTTGGGAGAGAGACTTCATTCTGGAGGATGATGATGTCTTTAGATTTAATTGTGTTTAGAGCTGTTGTCCTTGATAAGCTTCTAATGAAGTTGCTTCAACTTGTCAGGCATCTTGTCAAGGACAAAATAGAGATTGTCCTCTAGTGAGTCAAATGCTTCAAGTATTCCATGGATTTACATATTTTAGGAAGAACTAGCTGAATGTTAGATTAATAAACATTCCTGAGATTAAAATATAGAGTGGACAGAACAGTCTAGAGGGATAGAGGGCTTGTCACTTTCCTAATTTAGTCCCAGTTGGAGACAGCCCAGCTGCACATCATTTTTCAGAGCTGATCAGACCATCTATTTCTACTGTGTACCTCAGCCACACAGAAATGGGAAAGAACATTCAACTGGGTTTTCATTAAACAGTACTGGCTTGCAGACAAACTGGGCTTCATTAGTGAGACAACTGCTGTTTCCTGAATATGGTGAGATTATTTTTCCTCTTTTTTTTCTTCCATAATTCTACATGAAGAAGCATGAAGAAGCTTATGCCTGTTCTTGCACACTGTCTTATCAGCAAACAACAATTGACTCTTCCTTTATTACTGCTCTGTAGGAGGATGTCTGATATCTGATTATGTGATTTACTGATAAATCTTTTCTCCTGTTATGCTCATCTCTAACTTGTATATTTTTCCTTCAAGTTTGAGAGACAATTGGTGCATATTTTGATTGCTCCAGACTTGATTATGGTAAGCTACAGAGTTACAGACTTCATTATATATTGTAATTTACTGTAGTGAAGACTTGGAAAAAATGTAGTGACCCATGGTGCCTTAAGCTTTTGTTTGTAGATACTGCAGGTACCCTGTGTCAGTGCCCAGGAAAGACATGTGGCTTAGTGCAATATACCACTGTACTGGTGAAGGAACTTACCAGCCTCTGAAGAAGACATTTTTTGTGGCTTTAGATTCAGGGATACTCAATAGAGAACATCCCTTTGCTCTGAGGCCATCTGTGAGCCAACGTGCAAAGTGAAAACTGCCCATTTCTTCACTCCTGGTGCCACATTCTTGTTTGTTCTGTCGGGAAATCTGACTCTCCCTGATGGATTTGCAAACATTCTTTTCCTTTTTGCAAATAAACTTCTAACGGAAAGGTCCCAAGCACAATCTGATCTCCAGAAACATACCCATAGCTTACTGATAAATGCAAAATGTTCAGAAAATGGCATGCCTATTCTTAAGTAACTTAAATGTTGGATAGCAGCTTTCTCTACTTCAGAGCACGCACATCTTTTAATTACTATTGAAGCACTTCTCATTGTCCTTTGGTCTTTTTTTTTTTATTACACTTGAGTACAATTCTACTCTTTGGTGGTCTGAAAACCCCACAAAGTATTCTTTTTCATTGTTCTGTCTTCTTTCTTGGAATCAGAGATGGCAGTTGGATGCCACGAAGAAGAGGAGGGGCTGAAGTAAATATATTTTCAGATGTTATCAGTTCGTTTTGGTTACTTGCTTTATGTACTAAGAGGGACTCTTCATTTCCCAGCAGCTTGCTCACACTGTTCCAGCTGCTCATCTGCACATCTCTCATTCTGGGATTATGCCACTAATCTCCTCTGTTGGTGCCCTTGAAACTTATTCATCTTGTATTCATAAATGCTTATGAGCATTGTGATATTTCTATTATCCCCTAATTGGTAATGATGCTCTTTATTCCTGCTGCCCTGGGCTCTTGTTAACCAAACAACGTGCAGGATTTCACTTCAGAATTATATTCTTTTGCTCAATGGATCCCAGATCTTCCATGTTCCTTCGCTGTATCTACTGTTGTTCAAATGCCAAGGCCTTGAACATCACGTCCATTGTCTACATGAAAACCTTCCATTTGCATGAACAATAGCCAAATAATTAGTTTAGCATACAGGAAAGCAGTAACAGTGCAACTTTTATCTGCCTCTCTTGGCCAAGATGTTCAGGAAAAACCATCTACCTTGAAGGAATTCTGTATCTTTTACCTCAAGTTCTTGTATGACCTTCAAAGTGCAGCACTCCAGGGAGTGTCCCAAATAAACTCCGTATTTCTTTGTGTTTACTTAGCTCTGGAAGCAATGAACAGCTGATTTGCTTACCCACCAGGTAAGCAGGCTCACCTTTCTATTGTAGCTAACTAATAGAAAAGCATAGTACTAATCTGTTACCTTTAAGTGGCTCATTCAATCTGTTAATTGAAGCTTTTGGCCTCAAGGCCCCACAACTCCTACTATCCTTTCAAGGGAGCTTGCAAAATAGCTGTGAAATTCACATCCCCAGAAACATTCTTAAATTTGAAAAAGCATTTCAGATTGTTCAGTTTGCAAGGCTTGTTATTTGTTCTTTAAAGATGCACAAGACAGAACTGAGTAAACACTGAGGAACCCTGGTGTGTGCTCCAGAGGCCAGTAAAACACCGCAGGGCCATGACAGCCCTCGGTTTGCATTAATTTCCATCATTAAATCATCTTCTTTAAGGCAGATGTACAATCAGAGTTCCTGCGGCTGGGCTCTTATGAAGTATTCTGCAACACTGTCAGAGAGGGAATTGTTAACTTTCCTTGGAGCCAAATTACAGACTTGCTGTACTCTGCATAGTTCAGAAAAGAGATAACAGAACTGAAATATACTTAATTGTCATAGAGGGGTGCACAGAATTTCTTAGCATGTGGTCTTGCTGGCTGGCCTCAAAAAGCGATTATCCAAAACTTCAGAGGAGAATCCTGCAGCATCACACTATCTGATTTTCAAGGCTGGCAAACTTGTACAGCTACTATGGCATTAAATGGGGAAACAGACAGTCATGTATCTCTTCTGCAGGCAGAGCCTTAGTCCATCATGCAGAATTTCAGCCTAAGCTTGCAAAAAGTACTAAACATCTTCCTTGATCTAATGCACAGATGTTACATATAAATGGAAGAGCACAGTAAATTGAGCATGTCCAACATTGACATATAGATGGCAAACTTATATAAAAATTTCAAAGTGGGAATCTGTATGAAAGGTCAAATTCTTTTGATAACAGGATGTGAAGTCAGGATGCAGCAAACTTCGTGCAGGGGAAATTTTTATGAAGTTTCATGTGTGCATAAATTGAGAAGGGTGCTGTAGTTTGAACATAATCACCCTGTAACTTAAAAGCTTACAGAACACAACCCGAGCAAATAACCTTCCCTTTTTTTTTTTTTTTTTTTGTGATATAGGTCTGTATGTCATTTGTAGGTTTCTGCTAAAGACAAACTTTTCCTTTTCAGCAGGTGTTTGAACACTGGCTTGGAGGGGGTGACAGCTGCTAGAGCTCTCTGGATTATTCATAAACTAGACCCATTCAAACAAAATGTGGCTGTAACTGACTTTACAATAGTGTGTCTGAACATCGCCCATGAGTAGTTTGTCCTAAAAAGCAGGGCCCTCTTAAGCTGTCCTTTTAGCCCCTATGTACCTTCAAATAACAGACTTTGAGTACAATGTTGTGGCAAATGGGACAATGACAGACAGCAGAAAGATCATCAGTAATGGAAGAGAAGGGAAAAGTGACTTTGCAAACATCACGCAGGGAATAAAATCCCTGCTGAAACCCCAGGTATATCTTGTGGCACTGTGGTCTGGGAGACAACAGCTGGGTCTTCAGATCCTGCTGAAGTGAAGCCTGGTGTTGGAGACTTTTATTTAAAAATGCTTCATACAGCAGTGGGAACTTTTTGACAAAACCCTGTTGACAGGAAATTGGGTGGCAGTGCCACTCTGTTGGTGTGTGTGTCAGAGCTCCTCTTAACTGTGTGGATAGCCAAAACCCCTACAGTTCTTTTAACTTTTAACTGAGTTTTGTTTCCATACTGTGATAACAGACAGTTATCACACGCTTGCCTGCACGTGCAGCTCTGCAGGTCCCTGGGCAGCAGGTGCTGCTCTGCTGGGAGCAGGCAACACTCACCAGGGAGGGAAGGGAGCACAGCTGGAGGGAGCAGGCACTGGGAACCATGCTGTGTCACAAAAAGGCAGAAAGGGGTAGAGAAACAAGCAAGAGACTTCTTGGAGTAACGAATTCCTAATACCGTAGTTCATTAAGCTTTGTTTCATGTTTCCATGGGTTTGATTTATTTAAGAAAAAAAGGGTTTTAATTATTTTTTTTTTCATTTAAAAGTCATAGGTACAAATTAATGATAAAATACGATCTTTAAAGCGGGAGGCTGAGCCACAGTACCAAGTACTTGGGCTCCAGTAATATGCTTCACATACTCAGTTAAATCCAGGATTATTTTGCTTTCTTTGCTACAGCAATGCAGCTAGGAAACTCAAGCATGTACTTGCACAACTGGGACTATTAATTTGGCCATGCTATCACCATCTCATTAGAAATCACCCTAGGACTGGATCCAGCAATGTCCCACTTGTTCTGTAAATATTTGTCTTATTGAGGTTCACATGTTGTTTCCAAATTTCCAGGATGTATTAATAGCAGGTAAAATACCAGCTCTTCTATGACCTTTCAGGTGGCTTTAATTTGGATTTGTCCCAGTAATACTTCCTACTTTATTTCTGTGTTCTATGGCTCAAACTATGTGAGTAAGAATGACGTCTCTTCTGCCTGTTATCAGTGTTATAGGATCTGGGTGGGGAGGGACTGATATTACACCAAGACTCCAGCAAGGTCAATGAAAGCTGAAGATCCAGAAATAAGTCTTGACATTTTAAAAAACCATGCCTGGTAATACTATTTTTTTCAGAAGCAGCCCATAATGGAGAGTAATAGCAATGTGCTTCCAGTCAGCATGTGGAATGCTGCTTATGGCAAGACCATTGCCTGAGCTCTATGGCATTTGCTTGCTTTCTTCACTTTGTTTTATCTTGAAGTGTTCAGTGTTGAGGAGAGTTCTTATAGCTTCTGAAATGCTGAGTGACAAAGCAAACTGTTTGCAGTGGTAATGCTGGCAACTCTTTCACTGGAAAATCTTGTTGAACAAGGAGTCTGAGCCTGCAGTTTGATTCTTTTGAGACCTTTGTTCATGTACGTAGCCCAGATGTGCGTTGGGAGATTTGAACAAAAAGCTGTTTGCAAAATTTGCTATTTAACTGTTTAAAAACAAAACAACACCAAACCCACAAACAAAACAGAAAAAAACTCAAACCAAACCAAATGAGAAAACCCAAAAAGAGCAAACCCAAACCCCATTCTCTTGGAGGTGGAAGGAGGATAATAGCTGAAATGCCCTGTTTTCTTGAAATTATAGGAATGAAGCAGGACCTGCATGGTCATAATTTCAGACTATACTCTTTTTTTATGGATATGACACTTTGTTTTCCATGTCAGTGTGGTGAAGATGCACACTGTGAATTAACAGATGTGACTCAGACAATTTTATCACCTCATATGGGTGACTTGGTTGTTGTGCTACACTTTCATAGCTCAAGGCAATCAGGGTTTAGGCACTGAAGTCACACATATTTCAGACCAAACTCGGTGTTCCATATATACGAAATTAACCTTTCAAATGTGGATCAAGGTTCATTTGTTAACGACCTTTGAGTAAAATAAGCAAAGGCTGTTCATTTAATCCCTGATGAAGTTTATGAATTAAACCCAAACACAACTACTTTCTCAAATGGACCAACTAAGTACATATGAAGGAAGCTGGAATAGCAGAACTGACATTCATGTATGAGTTTCCTATTAGGCTCTAGTGTGAAGTGTTCTTAAGAAGATGTGCTTTAGAAGACTGACTCTCACTCTTGAGTGTCAAGTATGCTTTGAAAGCATATGCAGGAATTGAGTGTGTCTGCAAGAAGCCCAAGAAAGTCTCCTTATGAAATGTTAAGAGTAGTGTTTGCAACAAAAAATACTTGAAGTAAGTACACTAAAGAAGAAGCTTGGCATGCAGGAAGGCTATATGGACAATTTCTACACAGACAGTGCTGGAAGAAGGCATATTGTGAAGGATGGTGTGTGTGTGTAGAGGAATTTATTTAATTTATCTTTTATCTGAAACTATCTCCTATTTAACTAGGCCTAACTGTGCCACATGGAACAAGAATTGCTATTGGGTGTTTCATAATTATGGCCAGCAAAATACTTAAGGGGAGGGAGGAAGAAGTGCTGCACCATTAACTTGTTTGAACAGGTAAAATCAAAGGTTATTTTTAAAGATTGATCCTCTTGGCTGTATCTAATAACAAAGCCCAAGATTGAAGAAACTGTAGAGACGTTTTTTCATCCAACTCTACAGAGCAAATCTGAAAACAACACAAATGGATCCATTTGAAAAAGTGAGTGTCATAAATAAAATTCTTAACTTCTTTACAGAAAAGTGATTTTCAACTGTTGGTAGTATTCTCGTAATAATTAGCCACAAAATAGGTAGTGTGCCATTTGTACATAGGTAAGGAAATTCTGGAGGGGAATTTAATACAACCAGTTTAGGGATTTGTTGGTGATTTTGAGACCTAAAGCAACTTTTCAAACTTGTGAAATTGTGAAATGATTCTATGTGGAATGACAGTGCTTCTTAGCACTTTATTTGCTGCATTTTACATTATCAAAATTGTCAACAGATCTTGGTTGGCTTTTGTCATGGTAGCTGTTAAACTCACCAAACTCTGACTCTGCTTTCTGTTTGTAGTCTGCACTATTGATCAAGAAATGATACTCTTGATTTTGAAATTTTAATTCACAGTTTATCTGTGGCAGCATCAGCATTCATCAAAAAGTCAGTAGGCAAAATAAGACACAGTGTTCTTCAACACAGTCTGTTCCATCTAGGTCTGGTGGTGTTCCTGCAGCAGGCAATACACAGCGCCTCATTTCTGCATAGTGCGTTGCCTTAGAAAAGGTGGTTGAAAGAATCTTTATCAGAACCTACTTGGAGTTAGATGAACACAGAAAACATGTTCAAAAACACTCTGAGGGGAAAGAGAAAGTAACACCCGTCTAGTCAATATTGTGGTGTATAACTTCTACAGTTATCAGTGTTATGAGATAATATTGCAAATACCAATTGAGTTCTATCCTTACAGACAGCGTAGGTGCAAGACCAATTATGAATTGATACTCATAAGTATATTGCAAACAGAACTGAGTCTATGTTAGTGAATGTAATGAACCAGTAGAAACTAAATATAATCTATACTTAAATCTGGTTAGGATTCATAGGCAAAAAGGACTGGCAGAAACTGTAAATCAACTGGAATCAGCACAGACCAGGCTGATTACTTTATAAACCTGGCATACCTATTGTATTACAGTCAATGTACAGATTAAACCAAAGATATTTACCTTCTTCTTTGATCTCTCTGACTTCTTGGAAATGTTCTTTACTTTTGTATGGAGATGGTATAAAACCTTGGGGAGAAAAAAGGAGCAATATATTGAATGGGAAATTGAAATTTGTGTATTAATACTTGAACTCCTGATTCAAGCACCAAAACTTTAAAATAATTGTTTCAACATGACTTCAAAGATGAATTTGATGTTTTCAGATTTTAATTCTAAACTCTCCACTTTCTCTTTCAAGAAACAAGGTTTGGAAAGAGCATTAAACCTGCTAAGCTTCCAGTAGTTCAGCACATATTAAGAGCTCAGCTGGCACTATGCTGAAATCCACAGGAGTTTTCACATGAACTTTGAATTTTATGTTGTGCCTCAGATTGTCTTCATTTATTCCCTCAGCTGATGATGCACATGGGCAGAGAGCAGGCTGCCAATCCTGTTCCCTGGTGGGACTGTCCTGCTGCTCCTGGAGGCAGCACAAACAGATATGGTGGTAGGAGAGGGCTCACCCTTCAAGGGAGGGTCATAAGGAGTGTTGGAGCACTGTAGGCAATTCTCAATTAACAACATCTAGATCTAGCTTTTGAAACCTGATTACAGCACAGCAATAACCTGGCAATGTTTATCCTTCCACAGGTTTTTCCTCTTGCCAGTAGCAAACATTTGTTATTTAGAAAGAACAAAATGAAAAATATGAAAACCAGCAAGATTCTTTAGGGGCTTTGGGTGTCAGGGTGGGTGTCATCTTAGTAGTTATAATCCTTTTTGTGAGCTGGTGTAATTTCAATCTCTGTTTTCCTTCCCTCCCCCACCTCAAAAAGGTATTCTGTACCAGGAGAGAATATGGAAAGGGTTGGACCAGTTATTTGGCTGTGTAGCTATGTACACACAGAAGCCACCAAGAGTCTGGGATCTTTCCCTCCATTTAAACATTATTCCCATCCCTCGCACCCACCTTGGCATAGCAGCAGGTGATGAGCAGCAGGGGCAGGAGGTATCCCACCAGCAGGATGGTGATCTTGTACATCTGCCTGGCTGTGGAACCGTTTGCCCAGTGCTCCCAGCAGAAAGAACTGTTGGGTGCCTGCTGATGGCCACTCATGAGGGCCTGGTGCTGGGCCACGGGGATGGCGATGAGGAGAGACAGCAGCCAAATGACAGCCACGCCGAGGGCAGCGTTGCGCTTGCTGCGGATGCAGGGCGAGCGTTTGGCGTGGACCACGGCAATGTATCTGTCCACAGACATGGCCACCAGAGTGAAGATGCTGACCAGCATTGTTGCCATGGCCAGGTAGTGAACCCACTTGCAAAAGAAGGCACCAAAGATCCACTCTGGCAAGGAGTAGATGGTGGCCTGGAAGGGCACGCAGAAGAGCAGAAAGGAGAAGTCTGCAATGCTTAAGTTCAGGATGAAGATGTTGGTGGCACTGCGCGACGGGCGTCCCCCAGGCCGGAAACACCCCAAAACAACCAACACTAACGTGTTTCCCACCATTCCCAGGAGAAAAATCAACCCAAAAAGCACCGGTACAATCACCACCTCTGGGCCACCCCTGGTTGCTCCTGCCCAGCATGTTGGGGCCTCTGTTTGGCTGGTCTCAAGGTTGCACTTGCTGGTGTTGGCTCCAAGGGAAAGCACAAAGTTGTTTTCCTGCTCCTCCATGGAGCCAGGCAAGGAGCAGTCACTGCAGCCCTGACCGCTGACAGGTACGTCTGTGTTTGTTAGGGGTGGCCAGAGGTGAACTTTTGCCTTTTCCAACGCCGTGTCTTTCCTTTGAGGAGCAATTTTCTTCAGATGATTCTTCCAAGTTCTCTCTCTTTCTGGTGCAGATTATTCCTGGGACTGGCAAAAAAAGGGGGTTGAGGAATTTGTGTCATCCAAGAGGTGACACCCAGGTTTGGCAGTTGGTGCCAGTGTGGCAGAGAAAAAGTCCGTGCCAGAAGAGCAGAGGATGAGTCTGCCCTGGGAGCTTGGAGCAGCGGCAGAGCAGCAGCAGCTCGGCTTCCTCATGCCCCTCCTCTTCTGCTTCCCTCCCACACTCCCTGGATCTGTGGCTGTCATACCTGCTTTCCCAGCTCCACGCCGAGCTGTGGCAGAGAGAACAAATGCTGTCTGTGACCTGAGCCCTTCAGAAAACAACCCCTGGCCAGCTTTTCCCCCATGCATTACTGCTCACGAGGGGGAAGAGAAAAGCAACAGTTCTCATCCAAAGGGATGGATAAGCAGCAGCTTCTGAACAATAATGTGTGCAGTTCTGTGAGGGGCAGCACTGTTACTGGCTGCATAAGAAGGAAAAAAAGCTAAAATACTTTATTTTAATCAACAGAGAAGGATTTTATTTGTTTATTTGTTTCACAGTCTTCAATGCTCCCATCAGAGCATAAAGCCATCTGAATAGTTGTGTTTCCAACACAAAAAGCTGGGAGAGCTTTAGATTCAGCACTGGGTCTTGCCACTTCTGGGATATCTGCCCAAATTCCTTAGTGCCTGAATATTCATGGACCTTGTTGATCCAGCTTCGAAGACATTTTGAGTTCAGCCCAGTAGTGCCAACAGCATCTGCACTGGAAATGTTCAGTCTTAGTAGCTGTGAGAAGCTGTAATATTCCCTGCCAGGGAACAGAGATGTTTTTTTAACAGAAGTTTTATTAAAGATTAATGGCTCAGTTACCGTGGTTTTAATGCTGACTTATAGAAACAGTACATATGTTTCAGAACATACTAAGTAGGTTAGTTTCAATGGTTTGTTTCCTCACATTTCTTAAGGGATTCTGCAGGCAGTGAGGAGGGAACAAAATTTAGGCTAACATTAGCAGTACCTGCATACAGTGATTTATGGATGCAGGAGAGCTGCCTGCAGGGAAGAGTACCCACCTGTATTTTCAGTGGTTACAACTCCAGGCACTTGATCAGAGTGGGGCACCACTGGCTCTTGTGAATGAGAGGCTTGGACTTGGGGGAGCCCCTTAATTTTAGAAACGAAGTTCAGGAACTGAGGGTTGCCCTGTCTTGTGATTTTTTTCCCAGCTGTTGTTGAGAGGTGACAGTGCTGCCTTCCGTAGCCTGCTCTGATTATGCCCTTGCTTAAAAACGGATCTGGAGCTCAATCCTTTATTCCCCCCATAGTTTCGGGGTAATTACGGGGTAAGGCGGGAAGCGGCCGGGGCAGCAAAGATGTCCAAGCTGCAGTGGAAAAGACGATCTCCCGCTGCCGTGAGCAGATCGCCGCGGTGGGACCTGATGCCACCCGCGGCTCTGCGGCTCCTCCCTGGGGGCTGCCTCACCTGCCGTGGCACAGGACCTCAGACACCTTTAAGCCCTCCAGCTCCCGAGTGTTGCCTGCGTTTGCTGGGATCTCTGCGGGGACCGCGCGGGCTGCGGGGCTGCGCTGCAGCCCGAGTGCCATCTGCCGACGTTTCGCCCCCTTCGCTGCCTTCAGGCAGCTCCTGTGACGCCCTCGCCCTTTCTTACCCTCAAACATAGTTCAGTATTTAACTCTGTCTGCTGTGGTTCTCTCCCGTCCTTATGCACCGCCCCC
>VWZW01003082.1:751701-777622 GCA_013397115.1 Edolisoma coerulescens | reverse complement strand
CCCCCCCTTTTCTTTTTTGGATAAAATTCTCAAACTGAGAAGGCAACAACTTCTGTCGTCCTCGAGGTTTTTGTGACCTCTTCAATTGCCTTTCAAAAATATTTTTCTTTTTATTTCCTTGGGTGGGGGAACAACCTCCAAGCAAAAAAGCCCACCCATCTGAAGCAAGCTGGTTTGGGTCCTGGTTCTCAGAAGTGGTCTCTAGTCCTTGCCAATTAGCAATCTGTCATCAGATCACAGACTACGTATTATTTTAATGGGGAAGCTCCTGCCACCTCGTGGCGAGAACTTTCACCTTGCTTGAACCAAAAGAGTTGAACTGGACTCCTGATAGCTTTGTAGAACAAATGTATAGCTAAACAGAGGTCTTGCTCGGTTTGCTTCACTATTTGGGCATTATCAATTGTAAATATTAATACCATTTAAAAATAAACATAATTTAAATTACTAGATAAGCTTATTGCAGCTATTTTTTTGCTGCTGCTGCTTTCTTCATCTTTGTTTCCAAGGAAGTACAGAAATTAGTTCTGTCAGAGTATTGAGCCAGGAGAATCCACAGCAACTTTGGTTTTTTTATAAAAACTTGTTGACAAGAGACATTGATAGGTGTCAGTATAGCACTAATTTTTGGTCATCCTGAAAGGTATCTGCATCATTATGGACTGTTTGGTTTCAGCTATAGGCAATGTTCAGCTCTAGCTTCCTTCTAAGGAGCTTTGGTGATATCTTGATGTGCTTCATGAAATCTTTTCTCTGTGAAGAGAAAAACTTATCTTGGTACTTCCTGTTTCTTTTGTGTTTGGTAACTGGTGCCAGTTGATGTGGTTCTGTATGTTCACATCTTGAGAGTGTGTGGCATCCTCTGAACTGACTTCAGGGTGCTGGTCAAATTAGTCATGAGACTGGGGCAGCTTCAGGCACCCACAAAGCAGAGCAACATGGGAGAAAGTTTTTTACTGACTTGGTTTTTAACCTCTTTCTTTGATCTCCCAAGATTAATATTTCTCATAAGGTCTCGTCTGAGAAATATGTTGCAACCATGCTGATTTAAACAGATTAAAATTACCCAAGAACCTCCCATCATCACCCCCTCCAAGGGTGAACTCACTTCGTTCTAGGACCTGAAACTAATGCTGAGATGAGTAGAAGAAACAGATGGAACTCAATTTGCAATAGTTAAGTCTGCCTGTACTGCTATTTTTATGCAAACAGAAATCCTGGTACACAGGATTTCCCCTTCCTAACATGTTGTAACAGTTTCTGATTAAAACACTGATATCTGCACTCAAGAAATGCCAAACTGACTGCCCTGGAGATTGCAATCTTCACACAGAAGTAGGACAGCAAGTTTGAATACTTGATAAGCAGGACTTAAAATACTATGTTAATGCGGCTTGTCCCTAAGCAATTGCAATGTGGTTTTAAAGCTGATTCACAGACAAAACTACATCCATCCCTAATGCTGAAGTGCTGCTGTGTAGTGTAGTTGATGCCAGGAGCTGGCAGAATAGCAGCACTTTGTAGAAAACCAAACTGCAGCTAAAAATGACTACTACAATAGGCATCAGCATGTACAAAGTCCTACTTTCCCAGTTGTAGTCATCTATAGTTTAATCTGTGCTGGTAGTGAGAACACAAGTGGTTGGGATGTTTAAGTACTGAAATTAATGAAGATGCTCTGGGCTGGAACAAGCCTTCCTAGCATGAAAAGTAGTTCCAATGCATAATGTGATCCCTCTGCCTCCTGACAGCAGCTGATTTGAGCGTGAGTGCTGCAGTTATTTTATAGCTTCTCAGCTCGCTCCAAAATATGTGTGAGGTGAATATAACATGATATAAACACAGGGATAGCTATTATCAGAGAGAGACAGCTGTGTAACAACATTCTGGACAATAAAGATAGCTTTTGGGATATTTATTAAGAGACCAGTCCTGCCAGATGAACTCTGCAGGAAGGATGTACATCACAAATGCCACACTGTAAGAATTATTATACACAGACAGCTGCTAACACTAATCCAGGGCTATTGGAATAAAATTATAGAAGAAACCTCACTGTGAGCCAAAGGAAGCATCTGGCCTTCAGCAGCTTTAAAAATCAGTTGTGTTCTGAATCTGCAAGGAGGTGAGCTGTTAAAAGCTCAAGAAGGTGCTTAGGGGCTCAGCAAAAACTGTTGTTGAACAAGGAGTCGGTGAGTTTAGTTTTCTGCAGGCATGTGGAAACAGTTTTAGGTAGAAATCAGATCAGAGGTTAAACTTGACTTTGCAAGGAGAAAAAACTTAGAAAATGGGAAAAATAAATTGCAAGCAATGATGGTTATGTGATATTTTCTTACTCTGGAAGGTAGAGATGAGAATCTGAAAAGTTTAAAATTAACAGTGAAACAGGGGCTAGAACTAGACCACAAATGGAAAAGGAATCTGAACCTGTGAATTGCTGCTTTAATTTAAATATGAATGATAGTTTCCTGTCGCAGGTATAATAATGGCTTTGCCTGGAAAAACTACGGATTAGAAGGGGAAAATATTTGTCTTTTCTCTTGCTACTTCATTTGTATTGTTTAGGGTTCTCTAGATTACAGAAGTGGACAGTAAGTGTTTGTAAGTGAAGTTCACCAAATTAGCAACTGCAGCAGAATTCTCAGGGATGTGGGGGGGGTCTGTTTAAGTTTTGTAGTTAGTGGGAACTAAAGGATTGATGATGAATGTGTGTTCCACTTAAGACATGACTTGCACAACAGGTCCGTGGGAGGTTTGATCATGAGACTTGGTCAGTTCTCTGCAATGGAATCATAAACAAAAGCATGATGCCCTTTTGGTTTCCAGCACAAAATACAAAGTGAAACAAAAACTACGATGAGCAAACCTTACTTCTTGTGAAACTCTAGCATCATGGTTTTGCATATATTTCTTTGTTTCCAAACTTTCATGCGTGAAAGGGAGTGAAAAGCCACAGCAGGTTCAGAGACGTAATTATTTTTGGAAAGGTCACCTGTACCTTGTGACAATTTTGACCTTTACAAATATAATACAATGGCACAGTAAGTCCTGAATAAATACAGCAGATAGAGTAACAAGAGGTGGATATTTATTGGCAGAAGTGTAGTCAATGTGAATAAGCAAGCCCTGGAACAGGGGCCTGGAAAGGTTGTATAATCTTTTTCATTGAAGATATCAAAACTTCTACTGAGTGAGGACCTGAGCAACCTGATCTAACTTTGGAGTTACCTTACCTGGGACCAGGTGGCTGGACTAGATGACATCCCACCAGGAACTCCTTCCAACCTAAATTATTCTGTGGTGAGAGGCACCTATTTCTGAACAGTACAGAGTGATTTTAACACATCATCTGTTAGTGAACAGAGGCATTGTGGACTGCACAGCCAGGCTGCCACGAGAGGGAGGAAATGCTGGGTTTTCAACAAGGCACAGCAAAAGGCTTGTGGGACTCCCATGTGGGTGTAGCTGAGCTGAAAGCTCGCTCACAGACCTTGCATCTCACAAAGTGGCAATTTCCAAATGCCTGTTGTGTGTGCAGCCTGTGGCATGAGCTAAACAAATAGAGGAGGTTTCTTGGTTGCTGCTGTGATGCCAGGCAGATCTGGTGCCACGCTTTAGCTGTGGTATCCAACAGAGCGGAATGCGGATTTCGACTCGGCTGCATTATCTGAAGGAGGTAACTGCTCCAAGGAGCCTTTAGATAAACAAAAGAAAAGCTATAAATCTCATTTCAGCTTCCACTTCTCAACTCTGCTCAGTCAGCATGGGAAAAAGCTGTGTGTGTTTTGTATTTTAAATGTTGCTTAAACAGGGATGCTAATATGCCATGTTCTTAATTTTGTGTAGTGCTTGCAATACTCCTTCAATTTTCAAGAACTGATCTCCGAATGATGATATAATTAAATGCATTTTTTTTACCTAAACAGTTTCAAAGACAAATTAGTCTCACTGTCAAAGTATAAAGAATATTTTTCATGAAACCAAGAAGATACTTTGATATAGCAAATCTATAGAAAATTCTTGTAGCTACAAAGAATTGTGTTTTTGCAAAAACACACAGAATGGAGATTTGGTAATGTATAGATAAAAATAATTTCTTTTAGCAGTCAAACCACTTGAAGAACATATAGTTCCTGCTGGAAAATCTTCCTGAAAATTGCTGTTGACTTCACGAAAAAACAGTAAATATTTGGACCAAAATCTTCGGTGTGTATCAGTTTTTATAGCATCAGAACAGTTTTATTGTGTGAACAAGGTTTGCTACTTCCTCATTAAGCATTTTGAACTGACAAATTATATGGACTTCTATATGTGTATGAGGCCAGAGCAGATAATAAGCTATAAAATCTTAGTTTTTCCTTTTAAGTCCTTTTGTCAGGATCTGGCAGAGTTCTAGACATTCAGGCTGCAGATCTGTCCTGTATTTTGATTTGAGGAATTTGCAACCAAAACATGCCTACAGAAATTAATTTGCCTTTGTGGTACTAACTTTTCAGAATTCTGCTGCTGGGGCAGTTTTTTTACCTTTTCTTTTTAACATTTCCCATGCTGAGCTGCCACAAACAAATTTAACATTTTCTAGATTAGAGATACAAGGATTTTTTTCTCTGTGGTAACAAAGTCTGCATTTGTGGTAAAAGAGTAAGTCTGTATTTGTGCTTTGACATTTGAAGGAAATCTCTATGGCTGCCACAGAGCAGAAAAGAAACAACTTGTGATTGCTCTCTGATCTTTACGGTCTTGTAGAAGTGTTGTTCCACTAAAGTTTTTGGGTCTCACAATGCATGTGTATTTCTGATGCATATTTATGGAAGAAAAACTTCTATTCTAAGACTGTACAGTTATCAAAGGGAGGATTTTGAGGATGGTTGTGTTCCTAGCAATCACTGTTCCCCAAAATCTTTCATTTGCATGGCATGACCAGAATAACACAAAGTGCTCTCTTTAGACAGGAAAAATGTGGGCAGCACCCTTTCCCTGTGTATGAAGTACTGTAATTGCCTCTAGTGGGTTCCTTTTCCCAGGAGGTTTGAGACAAGCTGTCCTGAAATGCCTTCCAAACATTACTGTGTTTATTCCCTTTCATTCCTGTTTTAAGCAATAAGCACCATGTTTTCTCGTTTTTGGTGGAACATTATTACTTTACTGCACAGGCAGTGAAGGAATAGCAGGTTGGAAATTAGGAATTGTAACACAGCACTAAGGGGTCTTCCAAGTAGAAGAAGAGATAAACCTGACATGTCAGGAATCATGATTTAGAGCTGGTGACTGCAGAAGGAATTTCAAGAAAAACAGAAAGATTTGAAGGACTATCCTGATGAAAAGGTGAATTTCAGAGAGACCAGCAGCTTTTCTTTAAAACATACTTAGTATGATGCATGTGTTCTGCTCCTACAAGTATGTTTAATATTTATATTTTACTAATTACGTTTACTTATTATTTAAAGAATAGGGAGAACCCAAGATTTTACCAGTGGTCAGCAAGGAAGTTTCTACCTAAGGTTCTGGTCACCTTGTTGTCTGTTGCAACCAAGATGCTGCCATGATCTGAGGTAGGTAATTCAGAACTACACCAGGATTATCTACAAGAGATCTCAGCATAACTGGACTGTGGAGGGGATGAACCTTCTTCGTTTTTCAGGATATGTTACTATTTTGAGCAGTGGGATCTATTTTAATGCACTTTGTATATTTGATCTGGCACAATAATTCAACAAATTTGAGGATTAACGTAATGGCTGTTAAGAGTCTTAATAAAAAATAAAACGGAAAGTAAGGACTCCAGACGGGATGAAAAGAATGCCATTCCTAACTGAGATTTGCTCCACTTAAGTAGCAGCTGCTTACTGAACCTTCTGCTCTGAGGCCTGGCCTGCCTGCTGGGAAGGAGAGGAGGGGCCAGGGAGCTTGCCCATATTTCCAAAGATGGTAAATGACAGAAGCATACAGAAAAACATCCTTTTTAAACTGTGAAATTTCCTTTGAAATTTATCTAGTTTAAAAGAGCAAAGCCCCCTTGTGGCATCCTTATATGGCAGCTATTGCCCTCCTGCTTCTTTATGGCTCTGTCCCCCCGAGGGTCTGTGCCTCCAATTAGGATGTCACTCCCAGGAGCGAGGGCAGCGAGTGCTTCTCAGCTTTATAGGTAATGCTGCCAAGAACTCTGAGTGGGGTACAGGTGAACCCAATCTTTCATCTGTAAAGGTATTTGCACCTCCTGGTAGATCTTACGTTTACTTTACATGGAGCAGGAGCTGTTTCTCATCTCTTTGTAAAAATGCTTCTTGAAAGACTGTTGTCCAAATGTTTGAGTACTCTATTTAAAAACGTGCCGGAGGTGCTCTGATTACTCTTGCTGTTGCCATACCCATTTCCTCATGAAGTGACCCTTTCAAGTTTGGCACATACTGTGCTTGCTAAGGTTTGGAAAACTGTCAGATTTCAATAGCTTTCCTCTGAAAATACTCTGATGTTCTGTGTGTGTTAACAAGACAGTTTACTCAGAAGCAGATCATTTCTCAGCTTTCTCAGAAAACAGTTTCAGTGCTCATTTCAGTGTGAGGTTTCTCATATAAAGAGAACAAGCCCAGTTAACATGATGAAAAAACTATCTTCAGCTGTTTTGGAAGCTGTTTGGGGAAGTACAAGTCCAGGGTGTGGCAGGCTCAGCCTGCCAGCTCTGACTGAGTAGTTGGTTCTCTTCAGCAGTGATCTGGTGGCAGCAGCAGAGTTTAAGGAGCAGTCATATGTGCAAGAGCACAACAGCCAGAGACCTTAAAATCCTTGGGAGAATGCAGCAGTTGCAGAGTTTCCAATGCTACCTTCCCTTCTGTTTACTGTTATTTCTTTGTTTTTTTCTTTCCTCCTGCAGAATTCACACCAGCCTTATCAGAAGGAGAGGCATTCAACTCTAACTGTACTGTTAAGCCTACAGCCTCTGCCGACTGGAAATTTTGCTGTTTCATTGTTGTCAGTGAACAATTGTTGTATCCCTGTGCTTTAGCCACTGGAAAATGGAAATGAAGAGAAATATAGCAAAATTTTTGTGGCTGTTGATGTTCTTTTCTGATATTGTGCCATTCAGCTGTGAGAAATCGATGAGAGAAAGAGCTATTGAGCTGATGCAAGATGCACGTTTAATCGATGGGTATATAAAATGTGTTCAACTAAACCCTCTTTGTGAGTCCTGACAAGTGAGGAGGAAATGCTGAATGTGTTTAGATTAGCAGAGACATAGGCTGTTTATGAGCACACAGCACTGAGCTATTGTTGCAGTGATGTATCGGGAAGGAATTTTGGTTCAGAGGGTAATTAATGTAGGATTGTGTTATTCTAAACACCACTGGGATTTTCTGGCCAGGTGTCACGGTTTAACCCCAGCTGGCAAATGAGCCCCACACAGCCTCACTTGTCCCCCTGGTGGGATGAGGGAGAGTATCAGAAAAGTGAGAAAACTCGTGGGTTGAGATAAAGACAGCTTAATAAAGAAAGCAAAAGCCACGCACAAACAAAGCAAAACAAAGAATTAATTCACTACTTCCCATGACTAGGTGTTCAGCCATCCCCAGGAAATAGGGCTCCATCACACATAACATTTTTCTTGGAAAGAGAAACATCATGATTCTGAATGTCTGCTGCCTTCCTTCTTCTCCCCAACTTTATATGCTGAGCATGACCCACATGGTCTGGAGCAACCCTTTGGTCAGCTGGGGTCAGCTGCATCCATTCCCAACTTATTGTACACCCCCAACGTGCTCACTGGCGGGATGGGGTGAGAAGCAGAAAAGGCAGAAAAGAAGGGAGAATTTTAGGCATCTATTGCTGCAAGGATTATTGGCAATTAACCATCTAAGGGACTGTGAACAGTGGAAGAAATTACCTTTGGGTTAGAAAGGGAAAAACTTATTTCTCTCACAAGCCCTATTTGTTTTCCATTCTAGCCACAATGACTTTGTACTGCAGTTGAGAATACTTTACCAAAATAGACTCAGTAGAGTCAACTTCAGAGAACTCAACATGACCCACACAAACCTTGTGAAACTCCAGGCTGGTTATGTGGGAGCTCAGGTATGTTCTGCCCTGGCAGTGAGTCCGAGACCATATTTTTACGTTTGCTTCTTTCCCAACTGCAAAAGTACTCCTAGCCCTGATTTTGGCTCTTTATGTTGAAAAAGAAAAAAATAATAAAACTGAAAAGCCACAGACACTCTTTCATGACAGTTGTGTTTCAAAAGTTTGGGTTTTATAATTCAGGCACCCTTAGTCAAAACAGCAGCATTTGTTTTGTGATTTATAAATTAAAGGAAGCTTATATCTGCTTTCCTGCATGTACTGTGGAGTAGCTGAGTGAATCAGAGGGCCTTAATCATGTCTAGAGTGAGTGCTCTTGCCTTGCATCATAACTCCTTCTTTGGGGGAAAAGCTATAGTGGCAACTCCCTTGCAAACTGCAGGAAGTTACTTTGGTCTGTGCTCCTGAACTATGAGCAAACAGAAGTTTCCAAGTCAAAACACAAGTTATCTGCTTTACTTGTCAATGTCTCTTTCAGTTTTGGTCAGTGTATGTTCTTTGCAGCGCTCAGAACAAGGATGCTGTGCGCCTGACCTTAGAGCAAATCGATGTTGTCAAGAGGATGTGTAACAGCTATGAAGAGCTGGAACTTGTGGTGACTTCCCAAGGTGATGCTCCTTCTTGTAAAAGAATTTTTAAAAATGTGATTGCAGGAGGTATGTACAGAGAGATGCAAGCAGACAAGTTATCCTGCTTTAAAGAGCAACTTTAACTTCAACATTTCCTCTGAACCACAGCCACTGACTGTGCACAGTCCTGGTCCACTGCAGTCATGAGGAAATTTGCCATATAAACATGCACTTTGTAAGCTCCAATTCTATGAAAATGTCTGTATTGCAATTTACACAAACAATTGCTGCTCAGTGGTGCTGGCTTCTTATCTGTCATGGAATTGTTTTGGAATTATCTTCCTTTGTGTTTTCCAGGTATCTCTGACAGTAGAAAGATTGCATGTTTGATTGGAATAGAAGGTGGCCACTCCATTGACAGCAGCTTGGCAACACTGAGGATGTTCTACGACTTGGGTGTTCGTTACATGACTTTAACACATTCCTGCAACACTCCTTGGTAACTAATGTGCATATGTGTGACTGTCTGATGCAAAGGAGTGGCAGCTGCATGATGGGAGAAACATGGATTCAGGCACAAACTTCTCCTGTGAAAGGCTTTGAACCAAGTCCAGGTTGCATATTTTGGGGGTAAACCATTTGCCATGTGTACAGTGGGAGACTACATCCCTTATGTAGTGCTCGTTATGCTCATAATTTGGACACTTTAAACCTCTTTAATAATGGTCAAATTGTTATCTCCTATCAGGTCCCATATGGAGCTACAGAGATGGGTATTTAGATCCTGTATCAGAATCTTAGCAGCTTCTCTTTGCTGGACTGACAAAATACCTTCTTGCACTGACTGAGGGAAAGGGGAATTCTGTGCAGGGGGCTGAAAAGCAGGTTTTCTGGCTGGCAGGTAACTGCCATTGCAGTGCCTCTTTGTTCTCTCATGGACGTTTGTTTAATCCAAAAATTGCTGACAATCACCTCTCTGCTTAAATTCCTTTACAAACATCAACATCAGTGAACCTGAAAACAGTTATGAACATAAAAAGCACTGCCTGAACAAGATACCTATTATGTAGCTCATTATCCCCACATTTGGCTATGTGACATGGTAATTTTTCCTATGTGTAGTGTAAGAGGTTTCAGCTGCTGATACTGTATTCTCCAGAATAATGATGTTTCTCCTCCCTCACTCTCCTTTTAAGGTCTGAATCATCATCTAAAGGAACACACAACTTTTATCCTAGTGTTATCGGTCTGACTGCATTTGGCCAAGTAAGGATCTCTTTCAAATGCTTATCTGGGCAATCTGTCATGCAACTAACAACTTCTGGCCTTATCTTCTCAAAAGCAAATTGTCATTAAAAATTAATCACTAGAAGTTCTTGATAGTTAGGAGGTGATCAGGATTTAGTCCAAACCAAATTCTCTGTGACGATTCTTAAGGGTAAAAGAAGTGTTAGATTTAATTACAATGGTTTTAATACAGATTAAATGTATGAATTCATATGTGCAAGCAGTGAGATGTGAATAACACTTCAAATGACTCATTTTAGACTGTCTAAGTTTTGAGTATGTAGTGGTGTGCTGGATAATTTTGAGTGAATAAATTACTATTGAATTAATAGGTACATAGAAACCAATACAGGCACAGCATGTTTATGACTAGCTGACAGCTGCAGAATTAATCTATCTGTTTACATATATCAGCTAAACAGTTTCCTTTCAGGAAACTTAATACTGACACTGTTGTCTGTACATCTGTTTTAGGAAGTAGTAAAGGAGATGAATCGCCTGGGTATGCTGATAGATTTATCTCATACCTCATATTCCACAGTAAAAGCTGCACTCAATATCTCAAAAGCACCAGTAATTTTCAGCCACTCCTCAGCATTTTCTGTTTGTAACCACTCAAGAAATGTTCCTGATGATATTCTCCAGCAACTGGTAAGTGATATGGTCCTTGGATTTTTCTTTTGGAGGAAAGAATTTGTTGGTTTTGCTTCTTGGTTTTTTTTTTTTGTTTTGTTTTGTCTTAATGGCAATGTTTGCCTGGGCTGCAGCAAACATGCATAGAAATCATGATGTTTACTTTCCACCTCCTCATCCCTGAATTTGATTTAGAAGCAGATCCCTGAGCAGCACCTTACATTTTCTTCTGAGACATTTTCTTTGGGTTGTATTTAGTCTTTGACTACGAAAGTGAAGTGTTTGAAAATACTTTGAAATTCTGGTTGAGTTTTTTTGATGTAGTCACTGCACTTCTGCTGATTCAGTTCACATGAAAGTAAAACGAAGCCAGGGGAAAGGACAGGGAGGCACAGCCTTGTGTTGCCATCTGAACTTTGACTTAGTGTTGCTGTTCTCACTGATGGATGGGTGTAGAAGGTTCTGTATAAGATGCCCATGAAGTTTGTGTGACATGAGTGTTCACTCATCACCTGCCACTTTATGTCTTTCAGAAAAAGAACAAGGGAATCATCATGGTGACTTTCAATGCAGATGTACTGGCCTGTGGAAGAAAAGTTGTTAATATTTCTACCCTTGCAGGTTTGATTTCATACACTGTAGTTTTTGTGGGTTCTAGGAATTCGTATAAATTCTATGAATTTCCTGTTCCCTGAATCATTTTCAAGGTCATGTAAATTATACTGCTTGTTTATTCCATCCACACCTTAGCCCAGCTCTAGGTACTTTTTGAGCTAATACTCATTAAACAATGACAAGAAGAACAAGGTGTGTGTGTGGCTGGAGGATATGATGCTGACAAATGGAGCCAACAACCATTAATCCCAAAGTAGTTGTTACTTTCTGGAAAACACCTTAAGCCTATGTAATTAAGAGTGGGAAACCTAGGGATGTAACGGATAATGAAAATTCTATGGGTATAATTGGGCTACTTGTTGGGAATGAACATGCTGTCATAATCATGTCTCTTTCCTCATCAGTGCAGTTGTTATTTTGAAGGTTGCTGCCTGATGGGGGGGTCTTTTGACTTTTTTAAAAAGGATTTGATCAAGAATCCATGATTAAGGAGAGCTGTCACCCAGTGCCAATATGTGCAAACTGTAATATTTCTTTTTTGCTGGATGCTTAGATGTTGTTTTCTTTGGTATTTATTTTCAGATCATTTTGACCATATAAAGAAAATTGCAGGCTCAGAATCGATAGGAATTGGTGGTGACTATGACGGAGTGGAACGGTTAGTAAAGTTGCACACACACTGACACCTGCTCCTTAAATTATGCAGGTTTGGATTCATTTAAGGGAAAAAAAGAAGGCAGACTAAAAAACTGGTATCAGGTTGTCTTGCGATGAGCACTAAACCAAGTTTTATGAAAGAGGGGCACAATGATTCCTTTTGAGAACTGCATGAAGCAGTGCTACAAATGTAGAAATGGATCCTCATGCCCTGTGAACTCTGCAGCCGTGTGTTCTAGATGGTGGTTTGTGCATACAAAACCAGTGATAGAGGTTGTTTTTCTCCAGAAGCCAAAGATCAATGACAGAAAACCTGCCTCAACCTTTACATGGTAAATGGTTCAGCCCAGAGAGATGCTGCAATAATCCTTGGGGAAAGCCCAAAGTGTTTGGGTGCTGTGAAACCACTCCTGCTTTTGGGGCTTGGGAAGTGTTTGAGGCAAGCAGAGCCTGGTGAACAGCCCACCATAAAACCTCTCCTCACTCTTGGGCTGCTGCAGTTACAGCTGGGGAAATAAAAGCAGATTGGGTGGCATTTGCTGCTGTAACCCTAAACTTTTTTTTTTGCTTTTTATCTTTCTGTTGAATCATCATCTCCTTTTTCTTTTTTCTTTTTCTCCTGGAGTCAGGCCTGCTTGGGAATGAAAGTCAGGGCCAGGCTGCCACCTGTAAAGTATAAACACTACCCATTGTGTCAGCTCCCATGACATCATAGCTCTGAAACGATAATGTTCAGAATAAAAACACAGTTTGCAACAAAAGGACACATTTTATCACATGCATTTTCTCAAAGAGCATCAGTTAAATTGGTGGACTTGTTAAGGTCCTAATTCCTGGTAGGAATGCCACAGATTTCTTGAGATATGCTTATCACCACACCTCCATGGAACAGAAAAATATCAAAAACATTAGTTATCTCAAAACAATGTCAAAGTCTCATGGAAATACAATTTAAAGCAGCTGTTTAATGCAGGTTTTGTAGTTTCTTATTTCTAAATTCTTTTTATTCTGACAAGAATTAGCAAAATACATAGATCAGTTTTTCTAATTTCTTCAGTAGAGGGCTCTGAATAGGTTTCTTTCCACTGCCTAAACAATTGGCTTAATTCAAACCAATATTATTATTGTAATTGTATTTTTTTTTTAAATACTTTGTGAACAACAGAGTTCACTAAATTGCCTGCAACTCCAGAGCTCATCATGTCTTTGCAGGTTTCCTTTTGTTCTTAGTTACGAGTGGATTGCAGCAACTTCACCTGTGAGGCAGCTGTTTCCTCTTACTCTAAATGCCAGATGAAAAGTGTGGATTAATGTATACATGAATTTCTTGTTATTTTTTTCCCTTTTGTTCCAGTATCCTCCCATGCTGTTGTTTTGCCTCTATAGAAGTGCGTCTTCATTTCAGTTGTATTCTGTTTATTGGGTCCTTCTGAAAAAAGGAGAAGCCTTTTGTTGTGTCCCGATCCTGTTTCTGTTTGTCAGTTGAATTCTCAGAGGAAGAATTGGGTCCAAAGTGAGCTCACTCTAAAAGTCAATATGTGCAAAAGACTAATTAAAAACCTTTTTCTCCAATTTGTCACTGATGTGTGCTGAATATTCTTGTGTGACTCTTGCCAACAGCTTCCCTGAGGGATTGGAAGATGTCTCTAAATACCCTTCTTTGATAGAGGAACTTCTTAGAAGAGGATGGAATGAAACTGAACTGAAAGGAGTCTTAAGGGAGAATTTTCTCCGTGTCTTCAGGGAAGTGGAAAATGTAAGATTAAAATTCAAACTGAATCTTGATTCTTACGACTTATTTTGTCAGAGGGGATGAAGAACTGTTGGTGTTTTGTTGTTTATTCTTTGGGTGGGTTTTTTCTTTGGTTTTTTTTCTTGGTTTTTTTGTTGTTGTTGTTGTTCAATGAGAGACATATGAGGGAATGTAAGCACCTAATTCAGTAATTCCAAATGCTGGGAAAGAAACCAAGATGGCAAGAGAGTGTTAGCAGAATAAAGGAAGATGAGAGAGAGTAGACAAAGGTCTTTGGAACTTTTTCTCTCTGCAGTAATCTGATAAGCACACATCAGTGACTTCTAAATGGAATCACTTCATGGTTTGGAGAAACTGCGGATGTACCAGCACCACAGTCTGGCTGTGCTCGCTGGGGCAGTAAGGAATGTTGACTCCTGCAAATCAATTTAATTCTTGTCATGGGATTGGGCTGCTATTCAAAAGGCTTCTGCCATGACCAGATCACTAACAAGCCATAAACACAACGAGATCACAACAAGCTTTAAGTGTAAACGGCAGAAGTTAGTCCAGAAGGATGAGGGAGGAGAGGAGGGAAGGAGACTGTGTAAGAGTAGGGCCCCCTCAATTGTAACTTTTACAAATGCCTCTGCTGAAACTTCCAGACTGTTTGCCTCCTACTGCTTTTATTTACAGGGATAAGCAAGTAGATATTACTCACAAAGCCCTATAGACAACATATATTTCACTGTCTTTTCACTGTCTTCACTCACTTTCCTTCCACTTGTCTTTTTTGGGCATGTTGGATGAACAGAAATCATGGAAATTTGCACTATTCCTGTTAATCTGCCAAAGTATCTACATAATGCTGACTTCATCGAGTGGCAGTCTGACTTTATGAAAGGGGCTCAAATTCCTCACACCTAACCAATCTGTGGGATTTAGTAATATTTTTTCCTTTCTAAATTAGAGATTTTGAAGCTCTGTCTTCAGAATGTGAGCTCACGTCAGGGAAGAAAGCTCATGAGTTTGTTTGCTACATATGTGGAGCGAGCCAAGGCAAAGAACAGCCAGAGCTGTGACTCTTGCCTGTAATATATCTGTGCTGAATTCTGGGAAGTGTTTCATAGGAATGCAAACAGCAGAATAATGATGTTGATTTCCTCACATTCAGATGTGGTTTTGCAATACAGTTTGAGTTGGGTAACTTGAAAAACATTGAGTTTGCTAGCTGCATAAAGCTTTTTGCTGTTGTGCCAGTCTGGCTGTCAGGGACAACCTTTTGAATTTTTGTAGGTGAGGAACATGTTTGGAGCAATGGACGTAGGTGAAAGTGAAATTCTGCAAGAAGTACAAAACTCCTGTCGCCTAGACCTACGTAAGCCTCAGCTTCAGCCGGCCAGGTCCTTTGGATTTCCTTCTGCTGCACAACCTTTTAGTCTGACACTTGTATCATGTTTAATGGTGTATTCTGTATCATAAGGTCTATGGAGTCTAGAGAGAGATTTATGGAGTACTCTGCAATGCAACTACCTGTCTTTTTGTGTTTTGTTAATGGAAAACTATAACAAATTTTAAACACAATTTCTATAAATTCACCTGCATACTTGAACATTCATGTAAATTATAAATGATGTAGCAAAAGCTTTTAGAATTTGAAGTGGTAAATTCTGTATCATCTTGGCTAGACCAGGACCAACATTGTTAATAGAAAGTATTCACGTCTAAAGAATAAATTCTGTAATACTTGATGCATGGTTTTGGTACCTGCATTGTGGCATAAATACTGGAGTCCACAACCAGCAGTTCCACACAGGAACTAGAGATTATGATTCAGACAGCTGTGCCAAGAAGTTTTCAAATATTACTTCTTGTTAAATCATACAACTTCCATCAATAGTTGATGGCTTACTCAGAGAAGACCACCCCCTGCCACATGGAGAAGAGTACTTTTTTGGTTTGCTTGGGGTTTTGGTTTGTTTTGGTTTTTAAGACGACAAGATGGGTGACAAACCTATTCCAGTTTGGACTGCATGCCTACCACTATCTTTAGAGACCCATCCTGCAGTACTAAACTCTTATTTTTGAACCCTGACCGGGACAGTGGACAACTGGACAGTTGCTGAAGGGTGGAGGTAGATCTCTTGCATTCAGGTGCAGGCAACAATGTAGATATTTTTCTATAATTTGGGGATAGCCGTTTGCAACATTTTCATGATGATGGGAGCAAGAACAAGCCAGGACAAAGCAGGAATTCTGGCTAGTAAGAGAGTTGTGGAAATCTTTTTGACATTTAAACAATTATCCTTATCAGCAACATGTTTTATTATTTCATTTTTATTCTAGCTGGCTAAAATCAGACCCTGGACAGTGGATTCATAGACGTGAGATTAGACAGAGATCTTTTTATATAAATCTACTATTTTGGCCTTTGGAATATGTTTTGAAATACAGCAGGTATGTGAGGTTAGAAACTCCTGTTACAGAGAAGGGCATATATTGAGATAGGCTGTTCTTGGTAGGCTCAAAACTGACATTTTAGTCAAGTATACTGGGATTCATGACGAAATGATAAAATGGCAGCACTACATCTTTGCAGGGTCAGTTCCCAGTGCTGCTGGTAAACGCTTTTCCACGATACTTGCTGTTAATTGTGATTTTATGAGACCAATTTTTATTTACTGATATGACATCTACAGAATTTAGCCCTAGTGTAGAATAAAAGCCCTGTAATTGATCTAAGGGAAGCACTTGTAAACACACAAAGTATTTAACAACTGAAAGAGAAGGTTGAGCATGAACAGAATGGAAAACCAGCAAGTCAGTTTTTTTCTAGAGGCATTTGAGACTGTTCCTACCATCCATTTCTGCATTCCATGCACAAGTAGAATTTCTAGTAGGACACTGTTCTTTTATAGCTTCAAAATTAATCTTCATTAATTTGATAAGATGGTCCCCTTGATAAATATATTCTAATTATACTCCTGTGTATAATTCTTTACAAATCATGTGGAACCATCTAGTTGCACACAAGCCAACTTTTTAAGAATAGTTTCTCAATAAATACTGATCCTGGTTATGCACATAGAAAAGGGAATTACTGATGCAGAAGTCTGGCCTCCCTGATATTGCTTGTCTGGCATCAGGACACGTTTTACTGGTAAAATGATGAATTCAACAGGGAAAATGTTTACTTCCCATCAGTACTTCTTCTAATGGGTTCATAAACCATTGGAAAACATCCATCCATGGTCTCTTTTCTCAGAACAAGTACTCTGATAGCTGTTTCATTACATACTTGAAATGTAAGATGTTTCTTTATTCCTTCCAGCTGTTTTCTTTATACTGTGTTGTCACTTTACTGCCTGCTAATTTTTACTTTTTTACCTTCCTATACTAAAGCATGGACTAAAAATATATATTCCTTTCCTTAAAGATACAGAAAATACTTTTATATATTTCATCTTACCTATAATGTATTACACTTATTTGTTGACTGCTTGTGAAATGAGTGATTTGTAACCTTGTGGCAAAACATAGACATGAAATTTCAATAAAATATTGTTTAAAACTGTGTAAGGATACTGGTGTAATCTCACAAAACAAAGCAGATATTCAGAGGCCCATGAGGCCCCGAAAGAACCATGCACCCCTGTGGCAGAAAGAAGGCCAGAGTATCATGAGGACTCTGGGTCAGTATCAGAGGGAAGGGTTGCCCCATCCATGGCAGAAATTCAAGCAGGTTTAATCCTAGAGCATCCTGGATGTAGGCAGGCAGCCTCATCCAAACTCAGGTATGGCTCAACCTGTCCAAGCAAGTGCCCATGGGAAGGGATCAGTCACTGCAGTGAGCCCATGATGACAGTGTCACCTGCAGCAAACCCCTGGTCAGGCTCTCAAGGCTTGGAGAACAAGGCATGTGGGGGGAGCCAGACGGGCTGCCTGCACCAGGGTTAGGATAACCTCTGCCTCACAGCACTTCTCACAGATGTGTTGTGATCTAGAAGTCCCTTTTCCATTACCAGTTACAATGTTAATTCAGAATGTTCAAATAAGCTGCTTGTGTGAAACAAAATCAGAAGGCAAAATCAACAGACGGAATCTTGTGCACTGGTTATCCATGTTATCCAGCTTATTTAACAGATGCAGCTAATTTATTTTTCTTAAACGACCAAAACCACACAACTTGAAACACGGTAGAAAGGCATCTTATTAGAAATAATTTTTAAAAGTAAAATCATGTAAGATACAGCTGTGACTGCCATCAGAAAAACTAGCGACCCTTCACTGTGGTGCTAGTGTCTCCAGCCCTGCCAGCAACTTGTAGTATTCACAACACTGCATTTGTAACCACTCAAGCACAAAATGATTGCACTCTGTTTTTTGCCTCCCGATGGGAGGATGATTCAGGCTGCAATTGAATGCCTTTGCCCTGCCCCAATTAATAACAGCCATTTGCATTGGTAATTCGAATGCATTCCAGTTCTGCTGACAGATCCTATTATGGCTGCTGGTATCACTGAAGTACCAGATATAATTGAGATACAAACTTTGTAATAAGCTCTGTTGGCTGCCAAATGAAAGAATGCAAGTCATGACTTACCTCTTCTAAATAATGAGTTGTGCTAACATGAATTCTGAAAATATTACCATTTCTGTAAATCTCAAAATCTATGTACTGTGAAGTACTTTAGGCTGATTTCAAAAGACCCAAAGTTAAAGGCATCTTAAACAACCAAAGGCTCATGCTTTTACACGTGTGATATGAACAGTCAAAAACTACAGGCATAATATTGATGCAGACTATTGATTTGATTATAAAAGGGTGACGCCAGGGCCCTTCCCCCAGTACTCTCCTTTTCCAGACTAACGGACTGTAGCATCCACAGAAATAAATAACTTCAGTTCTCAGTTGTCTCATCTGGGCAAGAGGTGATGCTAGAAACCAAACCTCCAAAGTCTGCTGCTGGTCTGACACACACAACAGTTCTGTCACCTAAAATCTGAGTAGTTCAGGTCCTGTATCCAACTTCCACCCAGCAGGTGACTTGTTTGGGCCACGGAAGGACTCCTGCAGGTTTTACATTGAATATGAATTACTCACCTGTGCTTGACATCTACATTCCTTCTTGCATGTCATTGAGCTGCTCAAGCAACCTGCCAGCATATTTCTCTCTTTCAAGGTCAGCAAGCATTGTGCATTAAGTCTAACCACCTATACGAATATAAGTTTATTAACCTGGTTTGATTTTACACCTAAGGCTCAGTGGGCATCTGCGCCACAGAATCAACTTTGCAAAGCCAGGTATTGCATCCTCCTCCTGTTCTGGAGTGAGGAGCAGCACCACAGCAGTTCATGGCAGGGCAGCTGTGGCTGCTGCACTGCTCTGTCCCTTGGCTGCATGCTGCCTCCCCCATCCCTGGAGACAGCACTGGTGTTTGTGTAAGCTGGTTCAGGAAGCTGGTCTTGCAGGAAACCGTTTTCCTCCTTCAAGGGATGAGTTTCTTGCTGATCATGTCAGTGATTGGGTTAACCGTGTTCAGTGTTAGGGGCAGGGAGGAGTGAAAAAGCAGAGTGAGACTGCAGCAACTTGGATTTCTTCCACTTGCTATTGAAAGCAGCAGTTCTGTTTGCTCTTCTCTGGATTTATACATATGGAAATGATCAAACTGCTTCAAATTCTGAAAATGTAACATGTTTAAACTGCAAAAGAATTAAATAACCAAAACATCCTTCCCACTAATAGTGCCTTTCATTTACTCTTAAGATTTGTTGGATTTAATTTGCAGATCCAAAGCAGTATTTTAGTTGATCTGCTGAACTGTTTTCAGGACAGACTATGATCCTGGATAACCCCACTCTGACTGTTGTGGAAGGCTTGACTCAGTGTTTCAAGAATTATATTTTTCTTCTCTTTTTTCTTTTTTTTTTTTTTAAATCTTGTCTTGATTTTTGTCTTGCTATCTTACCTACAAGCCTTACATCTACATAGAACAACTTGACATGGGAATGGTTATTTGCTGCTATTATAATTACCTTTTTTTTTAATCTTCTGAAACCAGAGAAATGGAAAAGCTTTCACTAACCTTCATGTTTATTTATAACTGCATTATGACATTTTTTTTTCTTTTTTTGCAAAGCAAAAGCAACAACCAGCCCCTCTTTCCAAAAACTGTGACCTCAGAGAGGTATTGGACTTGGTTCAGTTGCTTCTGTTATGAGACAACAAATAGTGGAGGGGAAAAAAAACCCAAGCTAAGTAAACAAAGTTCAGCCTTTATCTTACAACAGAGAAACGTTGCTGCTTCTCATCAAGGCTCTGGCCTCAACAATCAGAACTCAAATGAGAGGGCACTTCATTTTGCTCTTTTGCTGTTACTTCTCCCCAAACTGGTTTTTAAACTCCATTAAGATGATTCTTTCCTCTGTATAATGGGTATTTTTTTCTGAAGCCCTTTCTCAGCACCTGGTCTATCAGTTTTCATAAAATATTTCTTTTGTCAATTCTGCAATGAAAGGAAAGCATAAAGCCCAGGAAACAAGAATTCAAGTTCCCCTGAGGGCTGTTGCTGAGAAACAAAATAAAGATCAAACTAAGTGAGATTAAAACTGAAGCTAATACAAGTTTCATCAGACAATTCAAAATAAGGTCTTTTTAGTCTGGAACACAAACATTTGAAAAAAGTTTAATAGACCTTTGAAAAGTTCACTTGGATTAATCTTCCTGAGTTTCCTCCTGTAGCTAAACCCAGCATCTCAAGAATCTTGCTCTAGGCCTGTGCTCAGTTTCTTCTCTGAGCCCTTTATTAAAAATTAAATAGACTATGACAAATGTACCCATACTAAAGATGTAACTGACCTGAAAAACGATCCCTTTAAAAAAGGATGAAAAGTAAAACCACACCAAAACACTGAATAGTATTTTTTCCAGCATCCTAATTCTACACAAAAAATTACTGCCATATTTAACAAGATTATTGTAGAAAACCTTAATACAGTTCTCTTATTTGAATGTACAGAACCTGGGTGAGTAGGAAAAAAAAGGCATCTCAAAGACTAAGTAACTTTTCAATTTCTAAAGATGAGATTAAGGTATCTTCGTAGAAATGGCTATTCTATGTATCAAATACAGTTATAAGTAATTTTACAAATGAAGCAGAAGTTCCTTAAAGTAAATAAATTTTGAAGGTAAGTGGCACCATAGTGTCCTCTTGTGGTCTTTTAATGCTTAAGCTGTGATGTGTTTTCTAGCAGAACAGCAAAATTTTCAGTTGTCTTTAGCAGAAGAGCTCCTGTCTTGCTATAACATGCCCTCTCCTTGCCTTACTTTTCTCCTGGAAATGGCCTGTGGAGGACTGCACATGGCATCTCCCCAAAGCACTTACTACATGGACCTCCAAACGTGGTCCTCTCCAAAGGACCTCTTCCAGCCACTGCCTCTCCTTGTCCCGGGGACTGGATCCTGGTGTCTGTGAGTGAGAAACCTTCACAGCCAGGTTGCCACTTCTGGCCTGCTTTGTCCACAAGGCTGGTGTGATCCTCGCATGTGGAGAGGCAGGAATGTGCTGAAAACCAAAGTTCACTATGGTGAAATGCTGGCCATGAACTTGCAGGATTCCTGCCAAGCCTGATGCCCAGGGAAACTGTAGCTTGGCAGTGGCAAATTTTGTTTTGTTATTTTATTTCTGATGTTCAGCTCTTGGCTAATTGTCACCCAGGTTCCATTCTAGCGGGAAAAATCTTTCAAAACAATAAATATCAGTTACAGATTCCCTGCTGTGTGTACCCCAGCCTTTCTCATTACACAGTTTTAGACATTTCTATGCTTTGTAAAAAAAGGTTGGCTTTGAAACTTGCAAGTATTTAATACTTCCAGATACCAGGGCTTTTTTCCTAATTGTATGACAGCTAACTGAGCAGGTTTCAGTTTCACAGAGATTATTACACTGTTAGACCTGTGCTGTCTATACACCTGCAAACCTCTCCTTGAGCCAACAACCTTATTCCTGTTCCAGCAGAATGTGTATTCTTTTCTGGGTCACTACCCTGCTACTAACTGTATGATCCAGGATATTTCATAAATACTTTTCATGTCATATGGTTTAGAAATTTTCTATGGTTTTAAAGCATAATTTCATGGAGACAAAGAGGAATCATTATACTACTCTATTAACAGAGATGCAATATGATTATTTAAAATACCAGAATACAGGTATTCCACTCAAGAAGTTTTATGTATTTTGGAAAAACAGAGTAATGGATGTTATCCCTCAGGCTGCTAGGGCAGTGCATCCTGTGCATACACCTCTGAGAAGGACACATATTCTGCCTGGGGACATCAACACTATAGTCAACAACGACAGCAGTAACTGGGCAGGTTACTCCACCAATGAGGTATTTCAAAGCTTCATTTACAGAAAATTAACTTAAACTTTCTACTAAGCTTTTGAGGTATCATGTTATTATAGAGCACACCAAAATAATGTTAGGGGCAACATAATTTAAGAGATGAATTTTAAAAAATTATCTGAATTGCAATGTTATGACTTATTTCTACAGATGATACTTTTCACTTGGCCTTGATTCTCCTAGTTAGAAAAAAATAAACTATTTAAAATTAGACATCTCTTCACGAAATTCAGGAAGAAAGGAACATAAAAGTTGTCCTCAAACACAGTTTCAAATGCTGTGTCTTTCTATCCTTAAACAAATGGGAAATCACTTGCTTTGAGAAGGAATTGAAATGGTGATGCTTTTTGCTGTTTGATTGAGGTTAACATCACATGTTGCAAGTCTGGAAGTCAACAATACTCCAGAGCTTGTGTACCAGGGCCTTCCAACGCGTGCACCACATCCCTCGTGAGGGCTGAACCCTTGGAAGTGGTAACTAACACTGACAGCAATCCTCTGCTCACTTTCTGCTAGGAGGGCTGTGTGAGCACCACAGGGGAACCTCCGAGTGCTGTCTGCCAGGAAAGGGATGAAACTCCCTGCACACGTGAGCCAAGCCTGTCTAACAGCTGAAGATGTGTGCAGCCACTGTCTCATGCTGGGCTGTAAAAGCCAAGCTCCTTTTTTTAATGCTTCAGAGGTGTCACCTGCAATAAAAAGTGTTCAAGGCAAACCTGACCTCACTTCCCTGCCCTGAGGATTTATATCAGGCTCTACAGCAGTTTACTAAACCACCCTTCTGGAAGACTCAAGAGTTCCTCATACAGCCTTTGAGTTGAACAACACAGTTGCCTACTGTGGAAGTGTACTGACCTTTCAGCTGGAAGCTTTACCTGCTTAAAGTAGTTCACAAGTACCCAGTGGCTTACTAATTAAGAACTGAACCGTGTCTTTGATTATATGATTTGTAGTTGGTACCAATTTAAAAGCAGTTCCTGGTTGTGTATCAGAGGGGAGACGATGGATTCGCTGATCTTTAGCCTGCTGATTTCACTGATGCTGTAAATGTACACCAGAGTACTGAAAATAAAGACCTTTTTTCTTCTAATAAGCCTTCTAATAATCTAATAAGATTCTGCTGAGCTGGACTCATTGTTTTTTGCTGTGAAACCACCAGGCTTTTTCTTAGAAGTGCAGTTTTTCTCTGTTGATATTGGAGTGGAGTATGTAGAAAGATGAAAAAAAAGAGAGGAAATTAAAATTATTGTTTCTGCTTTTTGTTTTCACTGACTAGCCTGTACCCATATGAAACCATAAGTCCAAATTCTATTTAGTTTTGTAAAAAACAGGTAATTTTCATCTCTTTTATTTAATGAGAGGATAGCAATGTTGTTTCAGGTAAATACTGTAGTATTGTGGATCATCCAGTTTCATTTCAGCATCTTATTCAAATCAGACAACTTTTGAGCTTATGATGGCCACTCACACCATACAGAGTAACAGTCACTTTTTATCCTCAGAAAACAAAGTTAGGTTGAAATTGTGTTCTCTTACAAACCAGATGCTAAACAAAGATGATATGGGTAGATAACTTCTTAGCTTTAAATGTGGTCTTTCTGCAAGTCAGTGAAGAACCCTTGTCCTTAGACAAAAGAAATATTTTTGTTTTAATAGACTTAAATGGTTTCCTAGGGCTCAATTCTCTCCTAAGACATTTGGATATAGTTTCCATTCCAGAGAAGGGAGTTGCTGGTATATGTGCATGAGCCTCATTTTTTTTTTAACTTTTTCTGCTCATGGCATACAATTTCAGTACCACTGATTTTATGATACTGAAATGTTTTGTGATGGCATAGATGCATTTTTGGTGTGTAAAGAATGGTGTCATCTTGCCACACCTACTTTCAGAAGTGAGATGAGGAGGAAGCACCCTGTTTAATACTTCTTCCCGAATAAGCACGACTCCAAGGCCATTAACTTTGGAGACTTATTTCTTACAGTCCTTGTCTCCTTCTTCTAGGCTGACTTACTTAGACCAGACACTTTCACTCAAAAGCTTTATAAAGTGGAAAACTTAAACAAAACGTAAACAACCTTGCTTAATGGTGAACTAGCATCTTGCCCCTTTTCTATATAAAATTATTTGTCCCCTATCAATTAATTTTCCTGTTTACTTGGTGGGGTGTAGCTTGTTAGGTCATACCTTTCAGGAACACTAATGAAATGTAATTCGTCCATAGAGGGTAAAACAGAAAATGCTACTTTTGGGCCCGTTGTTCTACTTTCCTCTGGGGGGAAAAATTTTTGCTTGCACAGAGAAATTGCAAGTAAAACTTTATAGATCTCAGGAGACCACATTTACAAACGTGCTCATTTTAGGGTTACCGGGAAAAAAATCTCACCCTAGGTCTTCAAGAAACTGGGAGTTTTCAATACAAGAAATTCTGGTGGGTTTTTTTTTTTTTTCAATCTCCTCCAAAACTGACAAGGCTGTTTACAGAGATACACTTGGCCACATGAAGATCCTTCTTGTTTCCCCCAACAGAGCAAAGAGATAAAAGTAAAATGTAGGTTATTTGAAAGCATAGGAGTCTTAGAAGTCTTTGCACCTGTCTGATCAATACCAAGAGGTGTAATTGCTCTGACTTTCCCCAGAGGTGGTCTACCAGCAACTTTGTGTTAAGTGAACTGAGAGACCTGTACCCCCTCGGCAGCAGCCGCTCCACAGCATGGATCCTTCATGTTTATTTCAAACCCCAACTAATTAAAAGTAGATTTATTAGTCAGTTCTTGTGAACAAAGCATTCTCCCTTCTGTTCGTCTCTCTCCGGCTCATTACAAATTTTTCTTTCTCCCAGTGACCTGGGGGTTGCTTTGTCAAAAAGACAGGACATATTCAGAAAGCTGGGGGTAAGGTTGTTCTGGGCACAGGCCCAGTCTTAGCCTCTTCCTCTCTCTAAACTTTGCATCGTCCCGTAGACTCCTGTGTGATCCGAAGCTGAAACCTACATCCGTGCTGGAATGTCTTGTCACTGTACACGGACTTCTTGATTAGGGAATATTTTATTCTACAGAAATCTACAGAACCAGTTTGAATTGACAGTCCATAGTAAAACACACGAACTGTTTTCTAGAGGTTTTTTTTTCTGATGATTATACAACACATTAAAAAGAAATCCTTCTACTGTCAAGGCTACCTTTCAAATACAGACAATAAACAGCATTATCGACTACTAATTCACGTTTAAACTCCCATGTGAAGGCTACCATACACGAAATCAAGGCAAAGATACCCATCACTGGCGCCAGCTTTCTCAAACGTGAAGGCGAAATCGAATTTTGCTCCCTCGGGGACAAGAGGCCGGGCAACCGGCGCGCCCCGAGCTTTACGGAGGGGATGTCACCGCTCTGCCTCCGGGAGTGGGACCGAACAATGGTGTCCCCCGGCTCCTGTCTGAGCGGCACGGCCACAGCCCATCCGTCTGCTGCCTTAGCAACCGGCTGCTTTGCATCCAGCTACAAATACCCTCGGCCCCGGCCCGCATGCAAATCTCCCCAGGCAGCGCCGTGCCCCGCGCTCCCCCCGCGCCTCCAGCGCTGCCATGTTCCCCGTTCCCCGCTCCCCGTGGGCTTGCTCCGCTTGCCACGTCCCCGCGGAGGGTTTCGTGCCGCCGGAGCCGAGAGCGAGCACAAGGGAAACCACGGCGCTGCCACCGCAGGCGCAGGGAGCGGGGAGAGCTGCGCACACCCGGCTCTCGGGGTGCCGCTGCGCCTTCCGCCCGTTCCGCCAGCCCCACGCCGGGCTGGGACCGGCTGCTGGGAGCCGTGACATCCCCAACTGGCGCTCTCGCTGCCCCGGCCCGGCGGGGCTCCCGGGCCCCCTGCCCGCGGCTCACTTGCTGATGCTTGCCCCACGCCACCCCGTCCCCCCAGGCGTTTCGGGACCACCCGGTCCCATCCCCGCGG